>CAUYLG010046122.1:0-27523 GCA_963573385.1 Cacajao melanocephalus
AGCCTGGGCAGTAGAACAAGAATCCTGTTCTCTCTCCCTCTTTTTCTTCCTCTTTCTTTCTCTCGTACATTCTTTTTTTTTCTTTCTTTCACTCTCACTTTCTTTCCTCTCTTTTCCTTTCTTTAAAAAAAAAAAAAAGAATACATAATCCCAATTAAAACAAATCAGACTTTTCATAGAGAAATATAATGTACTAAAAATTCTTTTTGAAACAAGGATGATTATAAAAAAAAAAAACAGTAAACCAAAAAAAAAGTTTCCAAATAAATAAATTACATTATATAAAACACCAAATTGAAAATAGTTCATGTGGGTTTCTGTAACAGGATACCTTAGACTGAGTAATTTATGAAAAAAAAAAAAAACTATTGGCTGGGTGCAATGGCTTACACCTGTAACCCCAGTACTTCAGGAGGCTGAGGCAGGATGGTTCTCTCTTGCTGTGTCTTCACATGGCAGTAAGGGCAAGGCAGCTTCTCCCTTTGACTTATTTGTATTAGGGCACTAAACCCATTCATAAGGGCTCTTCTCAAAACGCCTTACCTCTTACTACTATCTAATTTGGTATTAGGTTCTAACGTATGAATTTTGGAGAACACCAACATTCAGACCATGGCAACAGTATTATTCAGTGTCTGAAATGTGGAAAGAGAGAAGTTTCATCTCATTGCATAATGCTTGTAGATGAAGCAAAAAAAAAAGGAAGAAAACAAAAGGAAGTGGAAAAACAAAAGCTTTCACATTCAACTGAACAATTCTTCTCTACATAAAGTCACCCACCATTATTATGTTTTTTTAAATATATTTTGGTCAATTTCTAGACATCCTTAACTAAGGTCCAGAACAATATATAGTTTAAACACATTTAATAATTTCATGTATATAATGTGTGCCCCATCTCTTTAAGAACTTGCTTTTTATTTCATCTTTCATCAGCACACTACTGGGAATGAGGGTGGAAGGTGGGGATAAAGGCAACTACATTAAAAATCCAGCACAAAAATAGAGAGGACAGCAGAGTCAAAGTTTATATTTATAATTATTTTCTTAGATGGAAGCACTTTTACGCTATATATTGACCCAATCTTCAAGTCAGGTCACCTATGTCATTCATGTTTTGCACACAAAGAGATTTCCATGTGTTAAAGAGCAAATACTAATAATGAAACCAGAGTGCCCCCAGGGACCAGCTGTTGTTTTTAGCTCTGACAATTGTGATTCCCTAGGTTGGGCCAGCAGCTGTAGTAGGGCCACAGTAGGTACCACAAGGGGTAGAACTATGACTGTTTTGTTTACCATTGTATTCCCGGTACTTAGTAAGTATTTTTTGACCTACTGAAGGAATTAGAATTGTCCTTTCTTCATTTCTGCTATTTTCTCTCCCTTTTTTTCTCATGATAATTTCAGTTTCCTTCTCACTCCCTTCTCTTTCTTTGTACTATCATTAATTTTCTTCTCTCACATCGTCCATGTATAATATAACCACCTTTTTCTCACCCTCTCATCCTAAAGAAATCTAAGAGAACATAGCCATAGAAAAATGAATCACAAACCAAACCAAACTAGCAACAAAAACAATAAATGTTGCATTTTTTTCATGAGGAGAGGGACTAGATACTCAAAAGGATAGATATTATGTTCTTTTCATTGGTAGGGGGCTGGCATATTCCACATTCACACAGAGTTTAAGAAGTTTTTGATGTTGACAACCATATGTTTTCCATAAGTTATTGGGGTACAGGAGGTATTTGGTTACATGAGTAAGTTCTTCAGTGGTGATTTGTGAAATTTTGGTGACCCATCACCCGAGCAGTATACACTGCACCATATTTGTAGTCTTTTGTCACTCATCCCCCTCCCATTCTTCTCCCCAAGTCCCCAAAGTCCATTGTATCATTCTTATACCTTTCATTTTTATAGCTTAGCTCCCACATATCAATGAGAACATACAATGTTTGGTTTTCCATTCCTGAGTTACTTCACTTAGAATAATAGTCTCCAGTCTTATTCAGTTCACTCCAGATGCTGTTAATTCATTTCTTTTTAAGGCTGCATAGTATTTCCTCATATATGTACCACATTTCCTTTATCCGCTTGTTGATTGATGGGCATTTGGGTTGGCTTCACAATTTTGCAGTTGTGAGTTGTACTGCTATAAACATGAGTGTACAAGTGTCATTTCAAATAGTGACTTCTTTTCCTCTGGGTAGATACCCAGTAGTGGGATTGCTGGATCAAATGGTAGTCCTACTTTTAGTTCTTTAAGGAGTCTCCACACTGTTTTCCATAGCAGCTGTACTAGTTGGCATTCCCATCTCCACACTGTTTTCCATAGTGGCTGTACTAGTTAGCATTCTCACCAGCAATGTAGAAGTATTCCCTGATGACTGCATCAGAAAACTTTGGACGCACGTTTGAAAATGCAAAATGCTCTGGAAAGTCTCAGCAACAGAATTGAACAAATAGAAGAAAGAAATTCAGAGCACGAAGACAAGGTCTTCAAATTAATCCGATCCAAGAAAGACAAAGAAAAAAGAATAAGCATATATTAACAAAGCCTCCAAGAAGTCTGGGTTTATGTTAAATGACCAAACCTAAGAATAATCAGTGTTCCTAAGGAGGAAGAGAATTCTAAAAGCTTAGAAAACATACTTGGGGGAATAATTGAGAAACACTTCATCAGCTTTGCTGGAAATCTAGGCATCCAAATACAAGAAGCACAAAGAACACCCAGGAAATTCATCACAAAAAGATCTTCACCTAGGTGCATTGTCATCAGGTTATCCAAAGTTAAGACAAAGGAAAGAATCTTAAGAGCTGTGAGACAGAAACACCAAGTAACCTATAAAGGAAAACCTGTCAGATTAACAGCAGATTTCTCAGCAGAAACCCTACAGGCTAAAAGGGATTGGAGCCCTATCTTCAGCCTCCTTAACCAAAGCAATTAACAGCCAAGAATTTTGTAGTCAGCGAAACTAAGCATCATATATGAAGGCCTGATACAGTCTTTTTCAGACAAACAAATGCTGAGAGAATTTGCCATTACCAAGCCACCACTACAAGAACTGCTAAAAGGAGCTCTAAATCTTGAAACAAATCCTGGAAACACATCAAAACAGAACCTCTTTAAAACATAAATCACACAGGACCTATAAATCAAAAATATAAGTTAAAAGGCAAAAACAAAAAAACAAAACAAAGTACACAGGCAATAAATAGCATGATGAATGCAATGGTACCTCACATTTCAATACTAACATTGAATGTAAATGGTCTAAATGTTCCACTTAACAGATACAGAAACCATAGAATGGATAAGAACTCACCAGTCAGCCATCTGCTGCCTTCAGGAGACTCATCTAACACATAAGGGCTCATATAAACTTAAAGTAAAAGGCTGGCAAAAGGCATTTAATGCAAAGGGACACCAAAAGGGAGCAGAGGTCTCTATTCTTATGTCAGACCAAACAAACTTTAAAGCAGCAGCAGTTAAAAGAGACAAAGAGGGACATTATGTAACAGTAAAAGGCCTTGTCCAACAGGAAAATACCGCAATCCTAAACATGTATGTGCCTAACACTGGAACTCCCAAATTTTTAAAACAATTACTAGTAGACCTAAAAAATGATGTTGACAATTATGACAGTTCAGAGGAGCAGGAAATTGAAATAATCAGAGAAGGAAATGAGACCTGATCTACATCTGTCCAAATTGTATCTGCCAAAATTGTATCTGCACCAAAGCAATTAGTTTTACCCACATCTATGAGATTTGAACGTAAATCACTAGATATGCATCATTTGGTTATCGTCACAACTTCAAGAAGGCTACACTAAAATCATTTCAAGGTAGTATTCTGCCCTATGCTTAAACATCCCCAGAGAAGGAACATCTCCAATTGCCAGGTGCCAGGAAGTTTTTCCAAAGCCTAACTATAATTCTTTCCTCTGTAATATAAGCCCAGATACTGCCCAGCTGACTAAAATAACTCCTTATCTTCATCTAGAGAATATTTATTTGCCAATTTGAATAATTGTTATTACACCTTCCCTCCACTTCAGCATTCCTTGAGCCAAGTGATCTTAGTTGCCTTAGCTTTGCCTATTTTGTGACCCTTTCAACAGATTCATGCCTGTCATTCCCAAGTCCACTGTATTTCACTTAATGCCTAAGAATAAACCAGGTAGGATTTTGGCAGTGCTGAGTCATGTGTCTGGGTTACCTGCTGGTTTCTCTTTGCTGCAGTTCTTTATTCATCTTGTGTTACCAAACTTCATTTTTCCACAATAGCATTATTTTGCTATTTCCTGGTAAGTTTAGGGTCCTTTCTGATATTTAGACGTTTCCCATGAAACTTAAGCCATGTTCTCCCCATCTTCTAACTGAAAATTATGTTTCCTGGATAAATTACTATTCTGTTGTCACTTGGCCTATGACTTAGGGATTTATACCTCATTTTAAACTTCTACCTATTTGACTTTAGGAAAATCCTACAGTACTTTTTCAGCAGAATAAAATATCTGGGGGGAAAAGACACCTTAGAAGTGGTATTGTCTGAATTGTAGAGAAGATTAGTGAACTCCTTCATTATCCCGATGATGAAACAGGCTTAGAATGATTAAACAATTTGTCCCAGGTCACCAAGATTCTTGGGAACAGAGGCAGGATTAAAACCAAGGTCAATTGATTCTCAGTAACAGGCCCTCTCTAAAACACGGTGAAGCCTTTCAACCATACCTCATGTATACTAACAAAATTAACTACCTAGGATTGCCAATGAGAATGAAATGAAAAAAGTTTAAAGGAATTTAATAGAAAATTGCTTTTGTTGTAAGTTCTACAGTCTTATCAACAAGTAGTATGGATTATAGAACTAGACTTTCTTTTTTTTTTCTTTTTGTCCTTTTTTGTTTTCTGTAGACAAGGCCTTGCTCTGTTGCCGAGGCTGGAGTTCAGTGGTGTGATCACAGCTCACTGTAACCTTGAACTCCTTGGCTTAAGTGATTCCACCACCTCAGCCTCCTAGATAGCTAGGCCTTACAGACACGCACCACTACACGCAAATAATTTTTTTTATTTTTTATTTTGTAGAGACAGGGTATCCTTATATTGCCCAGGGTGGTCTCAAACTTCTGAGCTCAAGTGATCCTCCTGCATTAGCCTTGCAAAGCCCCTGGATTACGGGTGAAGTCTCCAGGCATAGCCCATCCTATATTAAACTAGACAAATTTATGTATTTTAGTTAGCCAGGGAAAACAAAGCTACAAGAATCCTTTAATTAATTAAAGTAGGTCCTTCTCCTCTAAATTGTCTTTAATTTTAAAACTTATTATATAAATCTTTAAGTGTGTGCAAATATAGAGAGCAAAGAATATTGAATCTAGATTCAGCAATTAATCAGCATACAGTCAACCTTGTTTTATCTATACTCCCAATGTGACCCAAAATTATTTGATGGAAATTTAGGCATCATATTATTTCATCTGTAAATATTTCAGTGTATATTTCCCCAAGATAAAGGTACTTGTTTTAAGCCGTAACAAAAGTTATCACAGGCACAAATATTAACGGTAATTTCTATTTAACATGTACCCCATCACATAATTACTTAATATCATCAAATAGCTAGCCAATGTTCATATTTCTTTGATCTTCATATGGGCACATGTTTGTATAAGTTTGTATATTTGATCAAGATCAAAATAAGGTTTTGTAATATAAATGCAATTGCAATTTAAGTAATTATGTGTCTTTTAAGTCTCTTTTAATCTATGGGGTTTTTCTCATTTTTTTTCTCCTTGTAATTTTTTATTGAAGAAACCAAGGATTATTTTTTCCCTGTATGGTTTCCGTGGTCTGCATTTTGCTAAACGAGTACCGATGATGTCACTTAACATTTGTCTAGGTCTTGTATTTCCTATAAATTGATGGTTACGTCTAGAGGCTTGATCAGATTCATTGGGGGACATGAGAGACCACTTTATAGTACTGTATTCTTCTATCAGGAGATAAGCTGTTATTAGCTATGCTGCGGTCCATTAATTCATTAAGAATTTCAAAAAAATATATTTTACTTTATTCATTATATATTTCTAAAGCACATTCCACTTGTTAACTAATTGGCCACTTATCAGTACTTTTGGCAATAACTCATTCGTAACTGCTTGTCTAAAGCTTATACTTTTAGAGATTATTTAGTAAAGGTGCAGTACTCAGAAACAATATTTCCTGAGTTCTTGTATGTTTTTTTATAGTTTGTCATCTTTTTTACCTGAATATCGTTTGGGCTAGATATAAGTCTCTGGTTCACACTCCATTGTTTTCTGCATAAAATGTTGCTGTCAAAAAGTTTGGTAATAATCTGAATTTCTTTTCATTATAAATGATTTGGTGTTTTTGCTTGGAAACTCAAATGATTTATTAGTATTATTTAAAAGAAACTTTTAGCTGTAAAACTATTAAAGACTATAGTTTTGCTAGAGTATGTCTCAGCAATGGCTGTTATTGGTTTTTTTTTTTCCTGGAGACATGATTCACTTTTTCAGGGTGTAATATCAATTATATTTCTTAAAAAAAAAAGTCTAGTATTGGTTCTGTTTCATTGCTCTGATTTTCCTCTTCTGGAACCCCCATATATGTCTCTCTGGAATACTTTCATCATCTGTAGGGAAGTTACTCTGCCTTTTCTATTTTGTCTTTATAATGCCTTTGTACGGATAATTTTATTCTGCAGCTCAGTTGGTTTCAGTGAAAAAGTGTTTCTGTACTGTGAGAAGAGAGGTGCAAGCCAGAATAAATTTTTTTGATTCAGAACTCTAGAGCTCCCTCTTTTGAAAGGTATCATCAAAAAAATATTCTCATTCTTTCTGAAATCTGCTTTCCCTGCTCCTACCCCATTTTTAACTGGACCCTCTCTTTTCTCTCTTACTGCTCCAGTCCTATTCAATTTGGATTCTCTTTCCAGGAGTTTCTCTGTAGTGTGGAATAGGATCGTGTCTTGTTAGGGGGCTTTGGTTCATTGGTTTTGAGAATTTGTCTGGCCCAGATTGATATAGCACCATCACACCTTAATGAGTCACAGACACTGTGCACTACCTATAGTTGGATTAGGCAAAACACCCTCCCAATTCAGCAGCCATATATGAGGATTTATGCACATACATTTATTTTGTCACCTCATTTTGCTTTAGATATTGTCTGTGGGCTTTTGATTTCACTATCCTTGTTGTTCTATTTTTATAGAATATAAGTACATCTATATTGTATCTGCCCAGAATCCACCACATTATCTTTCAAAAATAAGCATATACACAACAAAACGATGATATAAGATATCATTTTATGTGGTATTTCCTAGGATTTGGCCATATTCACCTATATCGCTAATAGCTTTTAACTTACAGTAGAACTGCAAGAGAATTGCTCATGATAATTCTAATACTTTGGCAATGTGGAATCTTGAACAATCAGAAAAAGAAAGTCTCTGACTAACTTGTAATTTACTAAAGAACTCATTTTCAGTAAATAGAACAGCCTATTCTGATGTTTAGTATTTTGACATTCTGAGGCTGTGAATGCTAAGGGTAACTGAGTTCTGTTCAAATAGTCCAATATTTTCTAGGACTGAATTTCTGCATATGTTATAAAGACCTGTCTTAATATTTATTATGGTTAATTTACTAAGAATATGTAAACTATTTAGTACTACTGTATTTAGAAAAGATTTATAACTTCTGGTTTATGGAAAGCCTGTTGATTTTTATTTTTTGTCACATTGCGTTTTTAATTGATTTTCTCAGAATAATCAGAAGTGCATTTCTCTGAAGTGTGTCTTTCCTAAAGGTGAAATTTACCTTACAAATCAATGGCAACCTGAGGTTATTATAAAAGAAGCAGGGGGAAATTGGGAGAACTCCTGGTATTCAACATCCAATTTGAATTCTTTTCTGAAAGAAAATTAAAATGTTCATTAAAGAACAGAAGAACTGAATATTTTAAAATTAAAGACTTCATTAAGTTCAATGTGACTAGATCAGAGAATCCAAGGAGGAAATAAATGAAGCTACAAAGGGAGGTCAGAGGAAAATTGGAATTCCTGTATGTTGTGCTAAAGAGACCCTATCTTGTAGATTGATAATTTTCAATTCTATCAAATCCCACAGTCAGCTGAATAATGGGCCACTCAAATATATTAAATTCTATTTGCTGGAACTTGTAAATGTTACCTTATAAGGAAGAAAAGATCTTTACAGATGTGATTAAGTTAAATATCCTTAGATGGAGAGATTAACCTGGATCATCCAGGTGGCTCCTGTATCCAATCACAAGTGTCCCAATAAGAGAGTGGCAAGGAAAGATTTGACAGAAACACTGAGGAGGCAATGTCACCACAGAGTAAGAGATTCGAGTGAAATAGCCACAAGGCAAGGAATGCTGAGAGCCACCAGAAGCTGGAAGAGTCAAGGAACAGCTCCTCCCTTAGATCCTTCTGGGAGAGTGAACCCTACTAACAACTTGATTTTTACCCAATGAAACTGCTGACTTATAGACTCCAAAATTATAAGAAAATAAATTTCTGTTGTTTTAAGCCACTGAGTTTGTAGTAATTTTTTATAGCAACCACAGGGAGCTAATACCAACCCAATGTCCTGTTTTAAAAATCAATACATAGTTCATATACCATAAAAATCACCCTTATGTATTCCCAAAGATGTGTAACAAGCACCTCTGTATAATTCTAGAACATTTTCACCACCTCAAAAAGAAATTCCATGCCCATTAGTAGTTACTCCCCATTCCCACCTCTGGCAACCATTAATCTACTTTCTGCTTCTATGCATTTGCCTATGCTGGATGTTTTGTATAATACAGTTAGTGGACTTCTATGTCTGCTTTTTTCACTTAGAATAATATTTTCAAGATTCATCCATGTTATAGCATGAACGAGTACTTCATTCCTTTTTCTGACTGCATAATATTCCATTGTATGGATATACCACTATTGTTTATCCATTCATCAATTTATGCACATTTGGGTTGCTTCAACTTTTTGGCTATTATAAATATTATTGCTGTAAACATTTTATGAATATTTATGTATAAGTTTCTGTCTGGACATTTATTTTTAATTGGGTATACACCTAGGAGTGAAATTGCTAAGTTACATGGTAACTCTATGTGTAATTTTTGGAGGAATTGTTTTCCAAAGGAGTTGTACCATTTACATTCCCAGTGGCAATGCATGAGGGTTCCAGTGACACTACATTCCTGCCAATGCTTGTTATTGTCTCTTTGATTTTAGCCATCGTAGGAGGTGTGAAATGATACGCCATTATGGTTTTGATTTACATTTCTCTAATGACTAATGATGTTGAGCATCTTTTCATGTGCTTTTTGGCCATTTGTATATCATCTTTGGAAAAAAATATCTGTTCAGATTTTTGGTACACTGTTTAATTAGGTTGTCTTTTTATTAATTATAAGAGTTCTTTGTGTATTATAGAAAGAAGTTCCCTATTGGATATATGATTTGCAAATATTTTTACTATTCAGTGTGTTGACTTTTAACTCTTTGATCATAGTCTCTGAAGCACAAAGTTTTTACATTTGATAAAGTCCAGTTTATCTTTTTGCCCCCTTTGATTGTTTGTTCTGTTGATATCTAACAAACCATTGCCTAAGATAAGGTCCTGAAAATTTATGACTATGTTTTCTTCTAAGAGTCTTACAGCTTTTGCTCTTACAGTGATATCTTTACTCTATTCTGGGTTGATTTTTGTATACCATGTAAACTAGAGATCCTTCTTGTATTAAACATGTCTTTTATTTTCTGTATCCTGATGCTTTAGTGTCTTGGGCTCTGATGATGCTGGAGGAACTGACTCTTTCAGAATTAGTCAATTCTTAGATATAGTAAGCAACCAACCTATGAGGATTTCTTTCAAATGCTAACCACTCAATCCAGAGCTATTAACCCCAATCACCTTCTTTAACTAGCTCTCACACTCTGGAGCGCTATCCACCTACCTTAATTGCTCACGGCCAGGTATCATACCACTAGGGACTTCCCCTATGCTCCAAAGCCCACAGAAATTATTCAAAGTAACCAATCCTATGTCTGCTTACCCTCCCTTGCTTATTCCTTTCACAAAAATCACAGTCAAGGCTCTTGCTCACAATTTTTTCTTTTCCTCTGCCTCTTGTTGATCCTGGATCTGCCATGTGTGGCCTTCCATGGTGTGGTGTGCCTCTTCTTTTGGGATCTGTGAGTATAACAAACTGTCTTTGCAATGGCAGTCATCTTCTGATCTATTGGCTTTGCCATGCCCAAATAATCTTAAAAACCTGTATGAAAACATGGCTTCATTCTTTTATATGTAGATATCCAGTTGCCCCAGAACCATTTGTTAAAAAGACCATTCTTTCCCCCATTGAATGGTCTTGGTGCCCAGTCAAAATATATTTACTATGGATATATGGATTTATTTCTGGACTCTCTATTCCATTTCATTGATCTGGATGTCTACCTTATGGCCAGTACCACACTGTCTTGATTTCTGTAGCTGAGTAGTAAGTTTTGAAATTGGGAAGTGTGAGTCCTCCACCTTTTTTTTTTTCTTTTTCAAGATTGTATTGGCTATTTTAGCCCTGTGAATGTTCATATCAATTTTAAAATAAGCTTATTAATTTTTGCAAAATAAAAGCAGCAGGAATTTTGATAGAGATTATGTTGGAACTATGAATCATTGATCTCTCTATTTTCTATCTCTATTTTATTTATTTGTATTCTAATAGTTATTATTTTCTTTCTTCTGCCTTCTTTGGGCTTATTTTGCTCTTATTTTTCTAGTTTTATAAGGTGAGATGTCTTGTTATTGATTTAAAATCTTTATTTTAATATAGACCTTTACACCTACAAATTTCCCTCTAAGCACTGCCTACCTACATCCAATAAGGCTTGGTATAGTTTGTTTTCGTTTTCATTCATCTTAAAGTATTTTCTAATTTCCTTGTTAGATCTTTGTCCTATTTAGGTATGCATTGCTTAATTTCCATATATTTGTAAATTTCTGAATTTCTGTCTATGTTTCTATTATTGGTTTATAATATCATTTCATTCCTATCAGATGCAAATATACTTTGCATCATTTTAATTCTTTTAAATTTACTGAAACTTGTTTTATTGCCTAACACAGGGTCTATCCTGGAGAATGTCCCATGTACACTTGAGAAGAATATGTTATTGTGCTGTTATTGGGTGAAGTGTTCTGTATATGCGCGTCAGGTCTAATTGGTTTATAGTGTTGTTCAAGTTCTCTATTTCTTTATTGATCTTCTCTCTGGCTGCTGTATCCATTATTGAAAGTGAGATAGTAATGTTTTCAACTATTATTTTTCCATTTACTTCTGTAAGTTTTTGCATCATGTATTTTGGTACCCTGCTGTTTGGTGCACATTTGTGTATTGTTTTATTTTCTTAGTGGATTAACCTTTTTATTATTATAAAGTAATCTTTGTCTCTAGTAAGAGTTTTCTTCTTAAAGTCTATTTTCTCTGGTATTAGTGTAATCGCTCTAACTCTATTTTAGTTTTTTTTGCATGGTATATCTTTTCCCACCCTTTTACCTTCAACCTATTTGTGTCTTTGACTCTAAAGTGCATCTCTTATAGAGAGCATAGAGTTGGATCAGGTTTTTTTTTTTTTAATCCCTTATGGCAAACTAAACTTTAAATCAGTGTTTAATCCATTTACATTTAGTGTAATTTCTGATAAGATAGGATTTATATCTGTAATTTGCTATTTGTTTTCTATATGTCTTATTTTTGTTCCTCTATTTATCCATTACTGCCTGTTTTGGTATTAAGTAGAATTCTTCTAGTGTGCCATTTTAATTTTCTTGTCATTTCTTATACCATTAATATATTTTTTAAAGTTATTTTCTTAGTACTCAACCTGGGGCTTGCAGTTAATATCTTAATTTACAACAATCTAGTTTGGAATAATATGTACTTAATTTCAATAGTATACCAAACCTTTGCTCCTATATAGCTCCAACCTCTCTGTATTTTGTTGTGCTGCCTTGGTCATACAAATAACATCTTTGTACATTGTATACACATTAACACAGATTTATAATTACTACTTTATAAAGTTATCTTTCAAATATGATAAAGAGCTATAAACTAAAAGAAATCTGTGCTTTCTTTTATATTTACATATATAGTTATCTTTACCAGTTGTCTTTATTTCTTCATTTGGATTAAAATTATAGTCTGTTGAACTTTCATTTTAGCCTGAAGGACTTCCTTGAATATTTTTGAAGAACACACTTGCTACCAATGAATTACCTCAGTGTTTTTGCTTATTTGAAAGTGTCTTGATTTCTCCCTCATTTTTGAAGGATAGTTTTGCTTAATGTAGAGTTCTTGGTTGGTTCTTTTTCTCTCAGCTTTTTGAATATGTTATACCACTGCATTCTGATAACCATAGTTTCTGATGAGAAATTAGCTGCTAATCCTATTGAGAATCCTTAGAACATAATGAGTCACTTCTTTCTTGCTGCTTCAAGATTCTTTTTGTCTTCATATTTCAGTGGTTTGATTATGATGCATCTAGATATGAACCTCTCTGATTTTGTCCTACATAGAGTGTGTTGAGTTTGTTGAATGTATAGATTAATGATTTTTTTAAATCAAACTGGAAATTTTTTGCCATTATTTCTATATGTATTCTTTCTGCTTCTTCCTCTCTTCTCCTGTGACTCCCACTGTGCATATATTTGATGGTGTTCCCCAAGTGTCTGAGGCTTTGTTCCTTTTTCTTCATTCTTTTTTCCTTCTCTTCTCAGACTTGATAGCATCAGTTGACTCATCTTCAAGTTTTCTGTTCTTGACTCTGCCTGCTCAGATCTTCTATTGAGCCCCTCTAGTCAAATTTTTACTTCTGTTATTTTACTTCTCAATTCCAGAATTTCTGTTTTGCTCTATTTTATATTTCTATCTCTTTATTGATCTCTATTTGATGCAAAATCATTCTCATACTTTTCTTTAGCTCTTCAGTTCTTTGAATGGAACTAAAATGGCTTATTTAAATCTTTGTCTAGTAAGTACAATGTCTGGGCTTCCTCAGAGACAGTTTATATGGACTTCTTTTGTACTGCATGTGTGCCATACTTTTAGTTTATTTGAATGTTTCCTAATGTTTTGTTGAAACTACATTTTAAATAATGTTGCAACTCTTGAAATCAAATCTCCCACCTCCCCAGGGTTTGTTAAAGTTGCTGTTTGTAGTTGGTGCTTATTTGTCTGAGCTAATTATTTAATGTCTGATTTATTTATCATAGGTGGCCCCTGGAGTTTCTGACTTAGTGTTCAGCTAATGATTGGACAAAGATTTTCTTAAATTCCTGGAACTCATAAGTCCTCCAGTCTTTGCCTAAAGGCTCTGTGTGCATTTGGAGCACACCTTGAACACTCCAGCAGGCAGTATGAAACTTTGCCTTCACTTTCACTTCCTGCCTGCATAGACCCACAAGGTTAGACAGAGATGAAAATTTAGATCTTTCTCAGGTCTTTCCTGAGCATACAGATAGTACTGAGTATGCTCACATCCTTGCAGATGAACTTGGCCTTCTAGATTTCCAGTATTATATCTGTGCTTTTCAAATCGTCCTGTGGATGTATTTTTCCACAGCTTCTCCTTTTAAGCTTTTGGTAAGCTGATTATTTGCTTCAACTATTATGTACTGCCTCAGGCAACTGTGATATGAAACAATTGCCACTGACTCTTTTCTACAAATAATTGAAAATCATTTCTGTTAAGAAAAATATTCAGACTGGGTGAGCTTTAAGTCAGGTCACATAGAGACAATACTATGAGTCAAATATTTCAAAGAACCATTAGACATGTCAAGTAATGATAGTTCTCTGGAAATGAGGTTTAGAGAGAGCTCTACCCCTGTTCTTGCCCATCCAGGGGCTGCCAGACTGCCGGTTTTTATCACAATTGCAAGCTGTTGGTTTCCCCGGTTATTGCAGAGCTGAGGGCAGGGGAGGGAGAATGAGAATAGAGCAGAGTAAAAGACAAAAAAGCTTAGTTTTTACTGACATTGAGCCATTTTTTAAAATAAAAGCTCACCTAATTTCTACTGGTCTTTGATTAATTTCCAGAGTTCTCAAAAAGTTTATACTGACAATTTTCACCAGTATTTTTATTGCATTTATGGAGGAGAGGGTTTTCAGAGTTCCTTATTCTGCCATTTTCCTTATCATCCCATGTCCTCTTTAATAACAAATATTCTTAATAACATCTCTTGCTATTCTAAAGTGAAATTCATCAATAATATACCCTACCAATAGACATTATTTTTAAATGCTAATATGATTGCCTAATTGTAATTTAAAGAAGAAAGAAGGAATATCGTAATAATAATTGGAAATGCTTTGGCACAACTACACTGGAAGACATAATCAGACACACCTGTTTGTATAATCACTTTCAACTGGGATGTTACAAATGATTGCAGTTGTATTTTCAGAGGATTCAAATATCATATGTGCCATGGCTATTGATATTACAGCTTTCAAAAATGATTAACAATTCTCAGTAAGATTCAAATGAAACAAAGTGTTGTCTTCAGTTAGTTTACATTGGATTTACATTTATGGGAAATTAAGTGTCTATTAAAATCATGAAAAGAAATATTTAGTTTTTTATGTAAGACTGAATTTGGTTCTTCGCTTAAATCATTACATACAAAATTTTTTTTAGTCTACATGAATGGTTGGTGGGACAGTAAAATCTAACATGATATGGAACTTCCCCTTACCTCCCTGAATACTACCCACTGAATGTCAGTAACAGCTCCATAATCATTTATACTTTGAGACACCCTTCCCAAAAAAAGATAGCCCTCATAAACTTCCAAAATGTCCCCTAAAAGGCAGTACCATTCCTTTGAGAGCCACTGTTTTAGAAGAGCCAGCTGTTAGTTATTTTTTGGCTTTTGGTTTTTTAAATTGGAAGTGCACCAAGTTTCAAAGAAAGGTACCCAGTAAGAACCAACAAGCCGACTAAATGCATGTGTGCTGTATTCACTGCTCACTGCTCCTCTGCCCCACGTTCTACCTTTCAGGAAGTTTGATTACTGAAATAGTCACTAAATAATTTGCAGACCCTTTGGTGGATTGGATGCTCAAATACTCTTGTTCCCCTCTTTTATCTTATTTGGAATGAGAGTTTTATTTAGTGCATTCAGATGAACAAATATTAAAAACTTCCTTAGGTCCTCAAAGAAGGGCCTTAACATCTTTCCGTAGTGGGCTGGTCCAATGTTCTAAATTCTCTGAGCAGGATCCCTGTGGTGTGTGACCCAGATTGCCTCCTAGAGACTTTCACTTTATTTCCTTGTCAAGATACATGAAAGCTGCTCTATCAAGGAGTCACTAAGTCTGATCACAACACAGTTTCACACTGGGACACTTACCATTTTGATGGTTTTATCAGCTCTGATGGTGAGCCTAATTACAAAAGTCCTATCAAATGAATATCCACTGGTTCCTGAATAAACCACAACCAAATTGTATTTCCCCCTTGTGTTCCTGGCTATTTATGACTATTGTTGCAAATGCTGTAATTGCCCTCACCTTCTTCTGACTTTCTCAATATAATACCTAATTAGTCAGTGTCAGTGTTGCCAGGTGCTATGAAATGCTGTGGCTTCTGGCCCTCACTTTCTAATGGATTTAGAATTGTATGTATTTATGTCATGACTCTTCCTTTATAGCACCTGCATGCCATATCCCTGATTCTATAAGCAAATATTCTGAGGCATTTATATCTTATAGTCCCCCAGTAGCAGGAGTACCCTGCTTATAATTTTTGGACACTCGTATTTAACATTGCTGCTTTTATTTATGTATCACAGCGTGATGCATTCTCACTAGATAGGGCTTTAGCTTTAAAAACCGTGCAAATCTGATTCCACCAGAGGGCACCATGGTAAACTTCACTTTCAAAAGGATCCTTAACAGCTCAGTTAAGAAATCTCCAAAACTGAAATATTGAAACAAATGAATGTAATTAAAGCAGCAATACCTTTGACCAAGATATTGATTACATCATGACTTTAAAATCTCTATAGAATGATTCATTTTACTAAAGGTATGTTAATCACTCACAAGCACAACTTTGACGTCAAAATAGATAGCAGGCTTTATTATGGCCAATGTGTAACCTCCACCAGTTGACAAAAAAAAAAAAAAAAAAAAAAAGGAAAAGAAAAAAAAAAGCCAGCACAGTTCTGTTAGGAGACAGACCTCTCCTTTTCTGGCTCCAAAAAAGAATGAATGCCTTTTTCATCCCAGGAGGTAAACCAATATCATAATTTCCTACATGCTGCAAAATAGCTATCTTTAGTAAAGATCCAATTTCAGGGTAGATTTTAATTGTTTACTGCTAATAAACCTTGGGAGTTATTTTATACCATCCCTCAAGTCCCAACCCAAACAGATTCCCTTTTCCAGAACTCATGGTGGTAGGATTCCACAGAACTCCTCAAATGATGGCAGCTATTATCAGAGCTCTCAACTCTGACAGGAATTAACAAATAACAGGTTATAAACAGGAAACACACTGCCTCATATCCATGGCTTCATTGATGCATGGTGCTATATAGCATGTAGGGTATGTTAATTCCCTGATATTTATTCACTGGACACATAGTATTGAGTATCTCCTGTGTACCATGTTGTGAGCTCTGGGGATATAGTGATGAGAGAAATTGACCGGATCCTTGTCTTAATGGAGTTTGATTACTAGTAGAGGGAAGACATATAAAAAGATGATGATAAACAAGGAATCAAATAAAAACATAAGTAATTTCCATTTGAGAGAGCATAGAAAGTTAATTAAAAGGGTCTATGAGAATGAAGGGAAATCTCACACACCTTGTGAGAGAAGGGCTATCTGTGTAGATAGCATGAGATAGGAGAAAGAGCCAGCCATGTGATGATACAGAGACAGGGACCAGCAAAATATTTAAGGTTCTTCAGCTGGAAAGACTGGTGCATTCTGATAATAAAAAGGAGGCCTCCATAGCTAGAATTGTGAGTCCTAGGCAGAGTGAGGCAAATTAAACTGGGGCCACATAATAGGAGGGATTTTGACTTATTCTCAGGCAAGTTTTTAGCAGGATGGCATAGTCCAGAGAATGGATTTGAAGGGAGGGAGGCAAGAGCTGGGGAAGACAGGGTGCCAGAAAGTATTGAAACCAAATAGGAAGCTACTGCAGTGGCTAAGAAGGAGAAAACAATGGTGATTATGGAGATGAATAGAGTAGCCTTATTCAAGATGTGTTTTAGAGGTAGAATCTACAGGACTTGCTGATAAATTAAATATGGAGAGAAATTTAAGACAAAGATGACTTACAGGTTTCTAGCTTGAGCAACTGGGGAATGGTTATGTTGTTGACCAAGTCTGAGGAAGGAACAGCTTTCAAAGATAGATGGAAGGAATAATTAGGTATCCAATTTCTACATGTTGAATGCAAGATGACTGTGATACACCCCAGGGAAATATATTCAGGACTGCCCTCTGAGCTCTCTAGACATGGATTTCATTTAGACCACAACCATCTCCCTTTCCAAATACCCAGAGATGTTTCCTATATCTATATTTTCAAGGCATGTGGTCATGAAGAACAGGGAGCCCTTCACTCCCTTCTGCGTTGCCTGCTAACCTACAGGCTGACGTGCCTTCTGATTTTCTTTTCTGCTGTCAGAGCATTTGCTGCCTTTCATCCTATAGGACAACTCTAAATCATTATCTCCACAACACCTGGTCCATATCAAAAGTGTTATATTTGTAGCCAGAAAACATGCACCAATTTTCATACTAGCTGGGTGACCTGGGGCATGCCATTTAACTTCTGGGAGCCCTGCAGGTCTTTGTAAGGACAATATCAATGATTACATGTGTAAAAGCACTTTGTAAACTGTGAGCAGTTATGTAAATAGGCTTGTTATTCTCATTTTTGTCTAATTCTCCACCTCTGTAACAAATAATCTGCCGTTCATTTTACTCTGTTCTCATCTCTTTTCTCCTTGCCTGCTTCTTCTGTCTCTCGTCCCTTCTGCCACATAAATTTTCTTTCCTGAAAAAGGCTGGTTATTTGGAGACATCATCACCAGCCAATCTGAGCTCTCCATTCCTTCTGGCTGGTAAGCCAATCAGATGTAAGCTCCAGGTCTCTTTTCAGTGTTGCTAGGGCTTCAGGTCTACTTCTAAAAGCTGACTTGCCTGCTTTCTGCTAGTTCATTCTCTGTCTCCCTGTGCTCCCCACTTCTCCCACCCCCACTTTATTCCTCTCACCCCTCCCCTCTTCTGGGTTTGGAGCAATTCCAAATACTTAAGCCTTCCGGAAGTTTGGGTTATGGATAAGCAAGGTTTGACTGTTTTTTCCCTTGAGAAATAGAGGGCAGCTATTCCGTGTTCAATATTGAAGCAAGTGTTTTAGCAGCTTTATGTCCCTTCGCTACATAAAATTTAGTTCTGTATATGAGTTTTGGATGTACAGATCACTTTTTATTCAGATGAACTAGAGCATAAACTGGCATTAAATTTGGCAATGAAACATCATAGCGCTTGAACTTCACTGGGCTTTACAAAAATGCATTCAGAATATTTTAAAGTACTTCCACTTTATAATTGATGACAGATGATAAATACATTGTGGTTATTTTGCTCCTGTTTTTTGAACTTTCAGTGCTGGGATTATTGGAGAAAACCACCCTGAGATAGCAGTGACTGGGGAACTAATACCTAATGGCTAAGTGGGTGTCCTCAGCCCTCACATCTTGCTTACTATGGAAACTTAACATGGGAATGATAGCTAGAAACCCTCCCTTTTCAGAGGACATAAGGGACCATCTTTAAATGCTGTATGGCTGGGTATGCTGTGAAGATTCTCTTAACACAGAACAGCTCTGCCTTCCAAAACTCTGAAGATGTTTGATAAGGAAAAGTCGCTAACAAGTTATGCCTTTCTTATAACCTTTGAAACCTACTTAAAAACTGAAACAGTACAAGAATTTGCAGTTTAAAGTGACCAGAGAAGTGGCAGAAAGCCAGAATTCTGTCAGACTAGAAAAGCTTAATGATTAACAAATGGGTCACTGCCTTCAGGCTCTGACCTTTAGAACTAACCAATTTTAGCCTTTTCGTTATGTTCCTTCAACTCATTTTATATCAAGGAAAAAAATACTCCCTAATGGCTCAGTACCACCCATCCCAAAAAGAGATTCTTAGCACTCCAGTATTTGGTCAGTAGCTTTTCTGATAAAATGGAGTTGGTCCTAAACACAGTATTAACAACTGTTAAATTATATTTTTTTGTTAGAGTTTAGGGAAGGCCCTAAGCACGACTACATATCCTGCAGGTGAAATGTACGAAATTTCGGTTAACATGGTAACGGCTCTAAAAATACCTAGGCTACAGTTTAACCACAGAGTTTCCTCCTTAACGTAAAAAAGCCACCATCACGAGCTGTTAGAAAGTGCAACAAAAGCAATCTCTGTCGGACTTTGTGCAAGCAGACTATTAAATCAGGCCTGGCAGTGACAATCTGCAGCCACTCTGCATCAAGGTAATAATTAAAGTTTTGCAAGCCCAAACAGCAACGCACAAACCACCTAAGAAATATGTTAAATTGATAAGCCCTTTTTTTCTGCCTGTAACCTCTCTTCTGTCCCCACCCCCAACCACCAGGTGGACTAAGCAGGGCATGGCAGGGGCACAGTGACAGAGTCACCATACCATAACCGCAGGGCCCCACCCAAAGGAAAACCTAGGGCAGGCTGCCACGGTTTTCCCAGCAACCTCTGCACCAGGCTCCCTTAGAGTGTGCACGACAGGAGGCTAGATCACTCACTTGGGGTTTCCCTTCTGGGCTCTTTGCTTGGCAGAGACAGAAAAGGTGGGATCAACCTTTTCCTTGATGCCTTTGTAGTTAGCAAGTTGGAAATACATTTGACTCTTGAATTCTGAGCCTTGGCTCTTTAGGACTCTGTCATGTATTATAGGCTTCCTAATTTTGCCATGTCTAGGCTGCCACGTTTAATAAATAGAAATACCTGACATCCAGTTAAATTAGAATTTTGAATAAACAGTGAAGAATTTAGTATAAATATATTCCATGCAATGCTTGGGATATACTTGTACTACAAATAATTTCATAGTTTACCTGAAATTCAAATTTGACTGGATGTACTTTCAGAGTCTTTTTATCCACCAACACCCAGTTAACAAGTTGGTTTTTATTTGTTTGGGCTTTTTAACTTCATTTTGTTTTTATTTAGTTTTGCTTTGCTTTGCCTTGCAAGCCTTGGATCAGTGTAGAAAGGCTAGACCAAGGAAATGAGCTAGCATTTGCTGAGCTCATTCTTAAATCAGGCTTCATCTTAGGTACTTTTGATGCATGGTCTTTTAAAATCCTCACATCATTCTGTATAATAGGCTACTTAAAATCCACATTTTATAGAGGAGGGTACTTCAGCTCAGAAAGGTTAAGTGATTTGACTAAGGTCACACAGCTAACAAGGAGGCAAAGCTAGGCATACGCGCAAGTGAGTATGACCCCAACTGGCTTTCTCAACTACTTAGTACATCTGCAATAGTCATATTTAAATGTAATATTTAATTTTTGCCTGTTTATCACATATTAGGTTCTTTTTCTTAACAAACCTCTACTCAGTAGCACAGATTTCATAGTGAAAACCTCTAATTGACAGCTGAATTGGGAACCGTTCTCCATCAACTCCTTGTACGTAATAAACTATTTCTTTAATCTCTTTATTGAAATTGAACTTCCAGCCCATTTCTGACTATTCCACACTAGAGCTATAGCTCTTCTAAGTGCTTTCTATATAATAATTAATCTAATGTTTAAATCAAACCTATGATATAGGTAGTACTGTAATTTTCAATTTATAGTGTGGAGAAATTGAAGTTCACAGCCTTTCTCAAGGTCATACACCGGTAAGGGAATTAACTATGATTTAATCTGGTCTTCCTGGCTGCAAAGCCTAGGTTGTGTGGCCTTGAAGAATTATTTAACCTCTCTGAGCCTAAGTTTTTTCATGTGTAAATGGGAATTATTACTATAGTACTATCCATATCATTAACCATCTAAATAATGGTTAATTCATTTATCAGTGTTTGACCTTGAGAAAGTCTCTGAACTTAAGCAGACTGCTTTGCACATAATAGGCACTCAACAAACATGAGCTTATAAAATTATTTCGAGAATTATATTTAGTAGACACTTTTGATAACAAAGGACATAAGAGAATCCTCTAGGTGAGGGATTAGCAACATTTTTCTGTTAAGACCCAAAAAGTAAATATGTTAGACTCTTCAGGCCAAGAGTCAAATTCAAGGATACTATGTGGGCAGTTACATGACAAGTTAGAAAACAAGTTTCTACAAATCTTTATTGACAAAAATTGAAAATGTAATAATAATAATAGTTGACTACAATTTTCTATAATTATAGATCTACTGATGAGAAGAATGGAATTATTTTACTATGGGAATGATAACATTTCACATAATTGGGGTTCAAAGTTATTGTTTTTTATCAAAATCAATTGTGCATGCCCATCTGTTAATGCTGATTCATAATGAGATTTTACATATTTTGTCTTTGAAAATGTCTTTTCGCACAAACAGACACTGTCAAATACTAATATCTGTTGATGAACATATGATTTTAATTTAGCACAATCATTACTAAGAAGACACTTGAAGAATTCTATTAGATTCTTCTCTCGGTATTTGCCTTTTAGCATGCCATTATATTAATTACTTCCAATTGAAGGGTAGGTGGAAGTTCCTCAATTGCACAGTTAAATGGATTTTGAAATAAGGAAATTTCATTTGCACTTGCGTCAAAGTCCAAAAAATCCACTGCTGGAATTGTAGTTGAACTCAGAAAATATATCTGCTACACGTTTGTGTGGAAATGGAGGTTTTGCTTCTTGTTTTAACTTTTTACAGCACAAGAAATGTGAAAGCAGCTTGACAGTACATGTGATTCAAACAACATTAGTTGTCACTGAAATGACTTTACCACAGTATAAATTTCACTTTTAAGTGCTGTTTTGCCTAATAATTTTAGGTTGCATTTTTGAAACAGTATGTCGGAAATCTCATTTCCAAAACTATTCAGTATTCAATTATAGTAAGTGATGGTGGTACACCCCATTCATAAAAGTTTCAATCTTGGCCCTGAGCTCAAACAAATCATAATGAAGGTTACTACTATTTAGCAATTGTTTCTGCTATGTGATAGAGTAGTAGAATATTCAGATTCTCTTCTAACAAAAATTTACAGGACTAATGATGTTAAGTCCACAAAAGTAAATGAGTATCACCATTGGCACTACCGTTTCAATTACACATGATATATTTAAATATTTTTTAAAAAGCACCTGCTGATGAATAATATAATGAGTCACTATAGGTTTAAGATGTCTTACATTTTTAAAAGCTATATGAATTTGTACAAGTAAGCCTTTTTTCTGCTTAAAAATAAATATTTTTACCACCCATCTATTGGGACACATCTTAGCAGATTCCCCTTCAGTTTGTACAGAATTTGTGTTCTCTCAGTTTTTTTGGAAATGTTATCACCTGTAGTTTTACAATGCAGACTATTCATTGAGGCTAATTCTTTAATCACTTTAGACTCAGAATTGGCTCCTTAAATAAATTATAACTTAGTAGTATCAGCTACATCTGTCAACTCATCAAGATGCAAGAAAAACCACTAAAAATTATTTTCCTTGTGTTTTAATCAACAGTTGACATTGTTTTTAGTATTCTCAACTATTCAAGCAACTGTCCTCACCAAAAAGCAAATAGTCTTAAATAAGTTTACTCTGTCTGATAATTTATTCAACTGCTCTAATCAAACACAATTTATTCATCCTCAGTAAATAGCTTTCCTTGCTTGGGAAACAAATGAGCCACTCAGAAAATTATTTTTGATGCATTGTTATTTGCACTTTTTATTTGTGTGAAAAAATTATACTGTGATGCTATATTCCATTTAATTTTTTATTTCTATGACTATTGGTTACCAGTGAGTTGGGAATAATGTGATGAGTGTTTAATCTAGAAATGCCTATATATATTGCATTTTTTTAGCATAGCTAAAGTGTCATGCACAATAAACACAATGCTTTGCCATCTAATTTGATAACAGTCATCTACACTCCACTATACATGTCATTTGAAGTCCACTCTCTCTTCTTTTCCTGTTTTGATATAATAGGTATTAAATGGCGATTTAAAAAATAATAAGATGTCACAGTGCAACATGGCATGTGAAATACAATCAAATTATAACTATGTCAGTATGATTTGTAGTGGACCCGGCAGCACTGCAAATCAATAAAAGCAACATATACCATCTATGTCACAACTACTCTACTCTGCCATTGTAGTAGGAAAGTAGATAATACATAATAGAAGTGAGCATGGCTGGTTCCAAGAAAACTTTATTTTTGGATACTGAAATTTGAATTTCATTTAATTTGTATGCATCAAAAATATTATTTTGGCATTTTTCAATCACTTAAAAATTTAAAGACCATTCTATCTGCTGGGGAGATATAATGGTCTTTATAAAATCAGAAGGGGGTCAGATTTGGCCCATGGATGGTAGTTTGCCAACTCCTGTTCTAGGTAACTAAGTATAAAGTAGATTTAAGAAAACATTAATAAAAATTTTTCTAAAATTTAGAAACTTTTAGGTGATATATAGTTTGCACTTTAAAACTGGCTCTGTTTGATGTATCTTAATATTTGTTTAATCACAGAAAGCTAGTATAATCTGTAATTCAAAGGGATGGTCATCTACAATTAGAGGGAAAATTCAAGGAGAATCAACTGAAAGCCTATTACCACTAATAAAATACATTTTTAAAAGCTTAATATAAAACAAAAAATATATTTTGATATGTATAGATATAAATACACATACAAATATGTACACAATTGAATAGTTTTACTGTATTTCAGCAACGGCCAATTTGAAAATATTATATTTTTTAAAAACTATCCACAAGCATAACAAAAACAACAGACTACCTAGGAATAAAACTAAACAAATTGTACATGAGTAGATGAAGAAAACTTTTAAAACTTTACTAAAGGACCTACAAAATGGCATGGATATATGGGGAAATATACCATATTAATGTACAAGAAGACATAATAAATATGTCAGTTTGCCACACATTAATTTATTAAGTCAAAACATTTTTCTCAAGCCACTTGGCAAGTTTATTCTGAAATTTATGTGAAAGATGAAATTCTTAAAATCTGCCAAGATATTTCTGGGGGAGGAAACATTAAACCAGACTATTTGTTCTATCAGATATCAGAACATATCAAAAAGCTATATAAATTAAAATAAAATGGCACTTTTGTAGTAATAATCAACTAGTTTAATGGGTGAGAATATTCTTGAAATAGACATATATTTATTTAAGAATTTAGTTGATAAAGGAGGCATTTAAAATCAATGGAAAAAGAATAGATGACTTAAATGGTACAGAGACAATGGACTATCCATCTAAAAAGAGTGAGATTTTTACTGCCATACTTTGTAAAATAATAAATTCAAGTAAGAGTAAGAAATTGATCTTATGATCAATAAAAAAAGATATAAAAGTGCTGGAAGAAAGTATAGAATATTTTTATAATCTTCAAATGGGAAAGCCTTTTTCTAAAAAAGATGCAAAACCCCAAAACTAAAAAATGAAAAGAATGAATGAATACATAAAACTCAAACTTCGGTATCATCTAGCAAGCAACTGGTTGAATATATTTGCAATATATGTAACAAAAGTAGGATTAATATGCGGAAAGTATGAGCAAGACAAATAACCCAAAAGTCAAACAGGCTAAATTTATGAATAGACAATATACAGAAGAAATGCAAATGATTAATAAACATGAAAAGATAACCTCCTTCACTGTTGCAATTTTCCATTGCAATGTGACAAGCCACCCCAAACTTTAATGACATAAAATAATCATTATATTATGTCAGGAATTCTGTTGGTCAGAAATTTGGAAGGTTACAATGTGGGTGTTATCTCTGTGCCATGGTGTCTGGAGTCTCAGCTGGAAAGACTCAAAAGCTGGGAGGTAACTAGACAGGTGGGGGCTGATACCTTCAGGAGACATATTCACTCACAAGTCTGTTGGTTGATGCTGATGTAGACTGGAGCTGTCTACCAGAAACCTATGAAGCCTTTGTAAATGTCCTGAGATTCTTTACCACCTGATGGCTGGGTTCCAAGATTGAGTCAGAACAAGGCATAAGTTGTACTATCTTTTATGACTTATCTCAAAAGTCACTGAATGTCAGTTCTGCCTTAACCACAGACTCTCTTAGATTCAAGGGAAGGAGATATAGACCCTACCTCTTGATAGAAAGGATGTCAAAGTCATATTTAAGCAGACAATCAGGGATGGGGGATATTGTTGCAACCATTTTTGGAAAACCTATCTAGCAAATTAGTTATCAGGAAAAGGCAAATTAAAATAGCTAGAAACATATTATCACACATCAGACTGATAATTCTTTCCAGGTTCATTCATTCATTGGGAGAAACAGCCAGAGGAGTGACAAAAAGAAAGATAAGAACAAAAAGAAGAAATCCTCCCTGACTCATTTTATGAGACCAACATCATCCTGATACCAAAACTTGGCAGAGACACAACTAAAAAACAAAATTTCAGGCCAATATCCATGATGAACATTGATGTGAAAATCCTCAACAACATACTGGCAAACAAAAACCAACAGCACATCACAAAGCTTATCCACCACAATCAAGTTGGCGTTATCCCTGGGATGCAAGGCTGGTTCAACATACACAAATCTGTAAACGTAATCCATCACACATAAACAAAACCAAAGACAAAAACCACATGATTATCTCAATAGATGCAGAGAAGGCCTTTGACAAAATTCAACAGCCCTTTATGCTAAAAACTCTCAGTAAACTAGGTATCAATGGAACATATCTCAAAATAATAAAAGCTGTCTACAACAAACCCACAGCCAACATCATACTGAATGGGCAAAAACTGGAAGCATTCCCTTTGAAAACTGGCACAAGACAAGGATGCCCTCTCTCACCACTCCTATCAACATAGTATTGGAAGTTCTGGCCAGGGCAATCAGGCAAGAAAAAGAAATGAAGGATATTCAATTAGGAAAAAAGGAAGTCAAATTGTCTTTATTTGCAGACGACATGATTTTATATTTAGAAGACCCCATCATCACAGCCCCAAATCTCCTTAAACTGATAAGCAACTTCAGCAAAGTCTCAGGATACAAAACCAATGTGCAAAAATCACAAGCATTCCTGTACAGCAATAAAAGACAGAGAGCCAAATCATGAGTGAACTCCCATTCGCAATTGCTACAAAGAGAATAAAATACCTAGGAATACAATTAACAAAGGACGTGAAGGACCTCTTCAAGGAGAACTACAAACCACTGCTCAAGGAAATGAGAGGATACAAACAGATGGAAAAAGATTCCATGCTCATGATTAGGAAGAATCAATATTGTGAAAATGGCCATACTGCTGAAAGTAATTTATACATTCAATGCTGTCCCCATCAAGCCAAATTGACTTTCTTCAAAGAATTGGAAAAAAACACCTTAAGCTTCAAGTGGAACCAAAAAAGACCACGCATAGCCAAGACAATCCTAAGCGAAAGAAAAAAAACAAAGCTGGAGGTATCATGCTACCTGACTTCAAACTATACTACAAGGCTACGGTAATCAAAACAGCATGGCACTGGTACCAAAACAGAGATATAGACCAATGGAACAGAACAGAAGTAATGCCGCATATCTACAACCATCTGATCTTTGACAAACCTGACAAAAACAAGCAATGGGGAAAGGATTCCCTATTTAATAAATGATGCTAGGAAAACTGGCTAGCCATATGCAGGAAGCTGAAACTGGATCCCTTCCTTCTACCTTATACAAAAATTAACTCCAGATGGATTAAAGATTTAAACGTAAGACCTAACACCATAAAAACCCTAGAAGAGAACCTAGGCAATACCATTCAGGACATAGGTATAGGCAAGCACTTCATGACTAAAACACCAAAAGCAATGGCAACAAAAGCCAAAATAAACAAATGGGATACAATTAAACTTAAGAGCTTCTGCACAGAAAAGAAACTAGCATAAGAGTGAACCAGCAACCAACAGAATGGGAAAAAATTTTTGCAACTACCCATCTGACAAAGAGCTAATAACCAGAATCTACAAAGAACTTAAACAAATTTACAAGAAAAAAGCAACCCCATCAAAAAGTGGGTGAAGATACGAACAGACATTCTTCAAAAGAAGACATTTATGCAGCCCACAAACATATGAAGAAAAGCTCATCATCACCGGTCAATAGAGAAATGCAAGTC
>CAUYLG010046123.1:0-77116 GCA_963573385.1 Cacajao melanocephalus
GTGCAGTGTGCAATACTTCTATCTATGGGCAAACTACTTCTAAGAAGATTTATGGGAGGATGCTTTAAGTCTCACAGCAGTGACAGAGCTGTCAGGGTTACCACCACCTGCTGGCAGCTTCCAACGAGTTCTATGGGAAGACGCTTTTCGAGCAGCACAGTAGCAAGAGCTGAAGAAGTTCACAGTCACCAGGGTGGATTGCCGTCTGAGGGCAGCCTTCCACAAGAACCGGAGCAAGGTCCTACAGCTCCTTTATCAGGAGGAGAGGCTCTCGCCCCAAGCCTGCCATACAGCGGGTATCTTTACGATACTGAACGCAGCTGCCTGGGCCATGGATCCTTGTCCTGGTGTAACTGTTTTCCCTTAAATCATGCTCTGCACTGTGTCGGCTCTAGGCATTCCTCCGATTATAAGCTGCTTATTCCTTAATTCATGCTCTGTACTGTGTCCACTCTAGGCATTTCTCCGATCATGAACTAAGATATAATTATAGGTATATATGTAGGGAAATATTCTTTAGGCACTCATACTATCGACTATTATCTGATTATATATAGAGCATTATATAAAGGGATTCTTCAAGCCCTAATTCTATAAACTAATATATGATTATATAAAGGATTATAAAAAAGGAAATAGCTGAGTAGTAACACTATGAAGTGAGATATTCCTCAAGCCCTCACTGTGCCAGCATTCTGCTTAGCTCTCATTCCTCACTGCCTATATGGAGGGTTACCCACACCTTCCTTGTCTGGAAAGGTCCAGATACTGGCATCTCCCATCAGGGAGCTGGGTGCCGGAGCCATGGCCTCACGCTTCCTCCTGCAGAGCTGACCAGTCTGGTGACCATCAGGTTCTGCAGACCTCAGTGGTCTCAGGAAGGCATCCCTAGGGTCTGTCTGGAATCAAAGACAGAGGCTCCTTCCTCAGGAATTTCCTGTTTTGGGGACACTGCCTCGTTCTCCAGCGAGTTCCCACAGACTAGAACAAGGGGCTGGAGGTCCAGCCGTGGACGCCCACTTCCTGTCCTGGGGGGCAGGAAATCCCCAGGAAGACACCAGATTAAATCAGATCTGCACACCCCATCACCTCCCTCTGGGTGAGTGGAGAGGAGCAGGTGACCCAGGAGAAGGGGCGTGGGCACAGGACTCACTTGGCCTGAGCAGGTGACCCAGGCATGGGGTGTGGGGATGGGACACACTTGGTCTGGGTAGGTGACCCTGGGGTGGGGCGTGGAGATGGGACACGCTGGGTCTGGGAAGGTGATTTGGGAGAAGGAGCCTGGGCACAGGAGGCACTTGGTCTGGGCAGGTGACTGGGAGATGAGGCATGGGCACAGACACACTTAGTCCAGGCAGGTGACCCGGAGGTAGGGTGTGGCGATGGGACACACTGGGTCTGGACAGGTGAACTGGGGGAAGGGGCAAGGGCACAGGACACAGTCTGAGCAGGTGACCCAGGGGTGGGGTGTGGGCACGGGACACACTCGGTCCAGGAAGGTGACCCAGGGGTGGGGCGTGGAGATGGGACACACTGGGTCTGAGCAGGTGACCTGGGGGAAGGGACCTCCCTCTGGCTTGGGTAAATGACCAGGTGATGATGGAGCTGTCAGGGGGCAGCTCCTAGCAGCGTGCTTTGCCCCCAGGGTCCCGGCCTGCACCCACCTTTGGCTTGGCTCCCCCTTCCTCCTCCAGGTTGCACTGTCCTGTCTGGACTGACCCCTCACAGTGCCAAGCTCCTGGATCTCTGCCCATAGTAGAAAAGTTTCTTTTTAAAGTTTACTTTCTTGTTAAAGAATAAGTGTGCTAATAACTTTGTTAAGCCCTCTCCTATGTAGCTGTTAGAGATGCCATGCTTACAGGCACGTAGTACATTCTATGTCCTTGTGCTTTAACCAGCATATCTGTGCTGGACGTGCTCACAGGCATGTCCCAGCTCTCCACTGCTTTTACCTGTTTAGAAAAGTTTTAAGTTGTTAGCCAATTGGGTTTTAGTTTAGATCGTGAGGTCTGACTCCAGCCAATGGAGATCAGACACAGCAGTAAGGACGACCCCAAATGCGTAAGGAATAAATGTGTCTGTTTTCCTTTGTTCATTGTTCTCTTGTGGCACGATGGCTAGTGAGAGTGCCCTTCCTGTAGCCCAGGAAGTAAAAATTGCATTGCTGAAAGGTCCTTTGCCTCACGGAGAATTTTTCTTTGTGGCACCAAGCATCTATTTCCATCCATCAATCAATCAATCAGTCAATCAATCAATCAATCAAAGGAAGTTAGCTGGGAAGGTGGCCTGGGAGGAAACAGCAAGTGCTGAGAAAATAGCGCGGGGTGAGGGGGGAGGGGGTGGGCCAGGTGTTCTGGTGCCGCTGGACCAGGCCCGTGGGTCCCGCAGGGGATGGAGCCCGAGGTCAGACGTGGGTGCCGGTGGTCCTGCTGCTGGCCAGGTCGTGGTGAGAGCTGAGCCTGGAGGAGGCAGAAGCGCCATAGGTCAGGTCAGTGGCCTGGCAGTGCTCACCGGCACTGTCCGTGGTTCTGAAGGAGACTTTCTGGGCGGATACATCTTGCCTGAGGTGCGGAGGGTCCTGGAGTCCTGTGGTGCTCACAGACCCAAAGGTAAAGGCCCAGGTGCCAGCAGGCAGCTTCCAGCCTGGCTGTTAGGAGGCCTGGGGCTGACCCCACACTCATTCCTGTCCCATCCATTTATCCTCATGCCCTCCCAGGCATGACGGCACCATCTCATGGCACTAGCCTCTCCGTGCTAGCACTGTCACCTCCATAAATTAAATCCTGCAGGTGCAAAGTCACAAGCAACTGCTTCGTCTTTGCGGGTTCTCTTTTACTGCAGTCTCTCTGTCTCTTTCTCTTTTCCTTTTCTTTTTCTTTTATTTTGAGAGACAGGGTCTCAGTCTGTGCCCAGGCTGAGTGCAGTGGGGTGATCCTCACTTCCTGCAGCTTCGACCTCCTGGGCTCAAGCAATCCTCCCACTTCAGCCTCCTGAGTAGCCGGAACTACAGGCACGCATCACTATGCTGGGCTAATTTTTTTTTTTAATTTTGTAGGGATGATGTCTCACTGTCACCAGTCCAGGCTGGTCTGGGACTCCCGGGCTCAAGTGGTCTTCCTGCCTTGGCCTCTCACACCTGTGAGCCCCCACACCCAGCTTCACTGCAGTCTTAACAGCGACTTCAGACCCTTCCTCCAGGAGCCGTCCCTGCACTGACCTGCCCTTCAGGAGCTTCCCATCAACTGGGACACAGGGCAGAACCCCAGGTGGCAGCAACATAAAACTGCAAGCTGCTGGGCGCAGGACAGAAGGAGCCTGGGGTCACAGGAGGATGGAGAGGGCAGGGCAGTCAGGATGCTCACTGGTGGACAGAGGAGGCAGGCCAAGCCCAGAATCGGGAGACCCCGGGAGGGTGGCCTGTGCCCCGGGGCTGAGCGCTCCTTGAATCCTGGCTCCATCGGGTCTCCTTCATCGCCTCTGTGCTTTGCAGAATGGACGTAACAGAAACCTCACGAGTTGTGTGGGATTGCGTGAGAACTTCACCAAGACCCAGCCTGGGCCTGGAATGTGGGGAGCCAAGGCAGGGGGTGCCAAGACCACAGGACAACGGGGGGCAGGAACATGCTGGGGGGGTGCTGGCTTGCAGGTGGGGTGCCCACACATTGCGTTGTGAGGAAGGGTGTGTCACGTGTGCACCCTGTGTCAGAACCAGAAGCCGAGTCCCTCCCTCTGCTGGGGCTTGGTTTTGTCATTCAGAACAAGAGGGGCTTTTGGGCCAGGACGATCTAAAGCATGGGGTTCGGGCTGGGGAGAGAAGTCCAGTGCGGAGGTGGGGCTGGAGTGTGGAAATGCCCTTGGGGCACTTCATCCCTACTCCCAAAGCAGCCAGGAGGGACTTCACGGGGACCAAGTGCATGAGACGAGGTGCAGGAGGCAGGGGCCGGGCAGCTGGGCGCCCCCTCCTCCAGGCAGACCTCCCTGCACTCCACGTCCCTGTGATGTCCACCTCTGACTCCACACAGATTCCCCATACCACATGGACGTCTCTGCTTGTGCCCATGCTCACCAGCCTGGCCGTGGGGTCTGGGATGCTCTCATTTGGATGTGTGTCTCCCCCAGCCCCACCTCCCACATAGCGCCTGGCGCAGAGTTCTGGGAAGGTCTGTGGAAGGAACTAACAAAGGACTCACAGCACTCGCAGGGAGGGGAAGCTGGGGGTGAGGGGCTCCCAAGGGCCACGCTGTCTCCCACCACCACCTCCTCGTTCCTGTGGCCGATATTACAGGTCCCCGGCCTGGGTCCCCACTCACCTTGGTCCAGCACGGAGCACCCCTAGGCCTGCTGGGCTGCTGGGGGCTCCCAGCCTCTCCTGGAAACCACGCCCCTGCCCAGTTGATCCCGGCTGCCCTCTGCCCTTCTTCCCCGAACTTCAGTGCTCAGTGAAGCATCACCTTCCTGGAGGCCTCCTGCAAACCCCAGACAGGGGAGCAGGGGCTTAGTTGCTGTGGGGATTCAGCCACATACGGCTTTTCTTTCATTGATATTGACTTTTCGTTACAAAACTGGCATGCCCACTGAGGAGATCCAAATGAAAGAGCAGTGCCTAAAGCAAGAAGCAGCGCCCCTCACTGCTGTCTCCGAAAGCAGCTCCGGCGTTCGCTCCTGCTTCCACACGGTTTTCTCTGCTTATGCAAAAGCACACGTTGAAAACAACTTGTAGAAAAAAAAAAAGTTGGGCCTGGTGGCTCATGCCTGTAATCCCAGGACTTTGGGAGGCTGAGGCAGGAGGATCACCTGAGGTCAGGAGTTGGAGACCAGTCTGGCCAACATGGTGAAAAAATACAAAAATTAGCTGGGCATGGTGGTGTGCGCCTATAGTCCCAGCTACTCTGGAGGCTGAGGCAGGAGAATTGCTTGAACTCAGAAGGTGGAGGTTGCAGTGAGCTGAGATCATGCCACTGCACTCAGCCTGGGCAACAGAGAGAGACTCCTTCTCAAAACAACAACAACAACAACAACAAAAAGAGAACAATAACTTGTAACCAGCAGGGTTGCTGTGTGAGCTTCTTACCCTCTGTGATGCTGTTCTTGGATGTAAGTGAGCCAGTGTGGCCAGGAGGGTGACAGGAAGCAGTGTGCACCTTGCTATCACCTGGGCTCAGAGATTCTGGAGGGGATGGTCCATGGCTGGTGGGAAGCAACACTAAGGCAGCAAAAGGGGCTCCTTAGGATCTGCTAAAAGCTCTGCAGGATGTCACTGTCCCCTGTCCAGCCAGGAGGCTGAGGCCAAGGCCCGGCGCTAGGAGCCACCTCCCTGCTCAGAGGCCTGACCACAAAGGCAGTGCTTCCTCGCGTCACTCTACCAACGTCAAGGACATCAAAGCCAAGCTCCTTCTACCGAGTGGAAATGAGGACCATCCCTAGTGATAAGTGCCAGAGCCATCAGGTTTGGAAAGGCCCCTACCTGGTTTTGGTCACAGACCATCTAAGCTGCTGAAATGCACGCTGCTCCGGATGGCCACACCTGATCCCAATGAAAGTGCAGGAGGCAAAGCTGGGCGCAGAGTTCGTCCAGAATGAAACAGTCGTTAGATAAACTAGATAAAAAGCTCTAAAATGTGGACAAGGAGAAACAACCCGGCATACATCAATTGGTTGGTGGTGTGTAAGTCACTCTCATTATTTTCTAAGTTTCCTACAAGAATTACCTGGAGGCGGCTGGGCATGGTGGCTTACTGTGAGCCAAGATTGTGCCATTGCACTCCAGCCTGGGCAACAGAGCGAGACTCTATCTCTCTCTGTCTCTCTTTTTGTTTTTTGAGATGGAGTTTCACTCTTTTTGTCCAGGCTGGAGTGCAATGGCATGATCTTGGCTCACTGTAACCTCCGTCTCCTGGGTTCAAGCGATTCTTCTTCCTCTGCCTGCCATGTAGCTGGGATTATAGGTGTGTGCCACCAGGCCTGGCTAATGTTGTATTTTTAGTAGAGACGTGGTTTCATCATGTTGGTCAGGCTGGTCTTGAACTCCTGACCTCAGGTGGTCTGCCCGCCTTGGCCTCCCAGAGTGCTGGGATTTCAGGGGTGAACCACCATGTCTGGTTGAGACTCCATCTCAAAAAAAAAAAAAAATTACCCGGAGGCTTCCTCTACACGACGATGCGGTCTGCAGAAGGGTCTGGCTGCTCACTGCTGTTTCTTGTAGAAAGAGGCCAAAACAGTAACAAGTTGTGATAGAAAGAGAACGCGACTTTATTATCCGAGCCAGCAGGGGAACAGTAGAAGGCAGTTCCACTCTTCCATTTGCAGAGGGAATGCAGGGTATTTTCTTTCTTTCTTTTTTTCTTTTTTTTGAGACAGAATTTTGCTTTTGTTGCCCAGGCTGGAGTGCAGTGACACAGTCTCGGCTCACTGTAACCTCCGCCTTCCAGGTTCAAGCAATTCTCCTGCCTCAACCTCCAAAGTAGCTGGGATTTCAGGCCTGTGCCACCATGCCCAGCTAATTTTTGTATTTTCAGTAGAGATGGGGTTTCACCATGTTGGTCAGGCTGGTCTCGAACTCCTGACCTCAGGTGATCCTCCCGTCTCGGCCTCCCAAAATGCTGGGATTACAGGCGTGAGCCACCATGCCCAGCCAGGCAGGGGCTTTGAAAGAGAGGGTTTGGAATGCAGAAGAGGCAAGGGGTGAGGAGGTGCCAGGCGCATGACCCACCCTCAAGGCTCATCTTGAATTATTGTTCCATCTGGTGAAGGGGCCGGTGCCAGCGTGGCTTCCACCAGGTTATAAACTAATTGTCATCAGACTTGTAGTCAGTCTCCAGCCAGGAGTGGGTTCCTGCCTTGAAGTAATCTTTTGCTGGAGAGAGAATTCTGGAGGTGTCTGGTCTGTATCAGGATCTGACCCGTGAAGGTTTCAAGGAAATCGTGAGCAGATAAGTGAGCATGGTGTGCACCTAACAACCTTTCAGGTAAGTGAGTGTGCGTAAGGCTTGGAGCATAGAATGGGAACCAGAGTGGAGCTCACAGCACATTCCGAGGCTGTAAAGTTTATCTCAGAGCTACGGCTTGAAACTGGGGAGGAAGCAGAAAAGGGGAAAGAAAAAGGAGTTTTGAAACGCGGTTTGAGGTGAAGCTGCTAAGAGGCTCGGTTACGAGGACCTTGGCTTCCACACCCTCCTGCACCCCTCTTAGCGTGACTCTAGCTGAATTCACCTCTTCAGGCCCAGCTTGACCCCTCCAGCCAATGGCCAATCAGGGAAGCCTTCCACCTGTGGCCCCTGCTTCCAGATGTCCTGCCTTTCTGCGCCGAACCAGAGTATACATTATATATATTGATTTCTGGCTTTGCCTGCAATTTCTGTCTCCCTAAAATGTATAAAATTAAGCTGTACCCCGACCACTTCGAGCACATGCTCTCAGGATGTCCTAAGGCTGTGTCATGGGTCACAATCCTTAACCTTAGCAAAATAAACCTCTAAATTGATTGAGACTCGTCTCAGACACTTTTTGGCTTACAAGGGACAGCGACAGCTCAGGGTAGGGGATTTCTGGCCACAGTCTAGTTCCTGTCACAAATATGGGGCAGGTTCCAGGGAAAGCCGACTCCGTGGCTCCTGAAGGAGTGAGGATGCTGGCACCAGCCCTGGGGTGTGTCCCCCAGAGCCTCAGGGCAGACTCCAGGAAAAGAAGGGCCTGACCGCTGGAGCTCCCATGTCCCAGGGTTCCCAGGGTTCTAGGGTTCCCAGGGTTCCAGGGTTCCCAGGGTTCCCAGGTCCCAGGGTTCCAGGGGTCAGGGTTCCCAGGGTTCCCGGGTCCCCAGGGTTCTCAGGTCCCAGGGTTCCCAGGGTTCCTAGGGTCCAGGGGTCCCAGGTCCCAGGGTTCCCAGGGTTCTAGGGTCCAGGGGTCCCAGGTCCCAGGGTTCCCAAGGTTCCAGGGTCCAGGGGTCCCAGGTCCCAGGGTTCCCAGGGTTCCAGGGTCCAGGGGTCCCAGGTCCCAGGGTTCCCAGGTTCTAGGCTGGTTAGCCTGTTACCTTTGTTACTGGAAAGGGGTCCCGATCTAGACCCTAAGAGAGGGTTCTTGAATCTTGTGTAAGAAAGAATCCAGGTCAAGTCCACAGAAAGCAGGTTTATTAAGAAAGTAAAGAAATAAACAATAGCTACTCCATAGACAGAGCGGGCATTCCTGAAAGCACCAGGCGGAAGGTGCTGCCTTAGTGCAGTACGAGTTTATATATGAGACAAGAAAGCCAAAAAATTACGGGGAGGTGAGCTCTGCTAGGGCTCCGGAGAAAGGATTGCTTATCTGTGTGTAACTACTCTCTGTCCCAAGAATCTATATTATTGTCTTCAAAGCAAAACTCATTCTTAAACCAAGAATGCTTTTTTCCCTAAGACATCGGACATCAAGACCTTATTTCCTGGATCTGTTTGGCAAACATTATTACCTTGTTCCCTTAACTGTAATGTCCTGGTGACTGAACACCTAAAGTCCCAGAATCCAGCAGGTGTCAGCCTCCTTTTACCCAGCCCCTATTCAAGATGGAGTCACTCTGGTTGGAGGGCCTGTGACACCTTCATGCCGCCAGGAACACCAGAGCCTTGCTGAGTAGAGTGTGGCTCACAGAGCACAACTGAGGGCTGCAGGCCCTTCCCACGCCGGACCTGGAAGACCTGGCGGCCACTCAGAGCTGCCAAAGTGCTCAGGCGATGGCCCCTGGGGAATCCACACGGACGCTGCACAGAGAACAGGACAGAGGCCCCGTGGGGACACAGGTCAGGGGTAGGGGACAGAGGCCAAAGCCGGGGGACAGAGGCGCAGGGTTGAGGGGAAGAGGCCCAGGGTGGGGGTCAGTGGCTGGGGAAGGGGTAAACAGAGGCCTGGGAGAGGGGCCTGGAGTAGGGGGCAGAGCCCGGGGTGGGGACAAAGGCCCAGTGGAGAGGCTGAGGAGCAGGGGACAGAGGCGGGTGCTGAGGTCGGCAGCTCCCGAGGGACGCCCTAGGCTGGGGAGGACTGGCTGGGCCTCAGTGGCTGGCGGCTGGGGCAGGGCCCGCAGAAGGGGCAGGGCGCTGGCACTGGGCCCGGGGTCCCCTGCCCCAGGTGGTTCTGGGGGTCTGGCTGCAACCCTTGTGCCTCCCCACCAGCCCCCCAACAGGAAGGGGTCACACACCCCAGACAGCCTGCGGCTCAGAGACTCTGCCTCTCCTCGTCCTGCTGGGTCTCCTGAAGGCTGGCCAGGTTCCCTCGGAAGCGTTTGAAAGCTCTGGGCCATCTTCCCCTTTACAGAAGGGGACAAGGCCTGGAGGGGAGGGAGCAGGTCTCTGCAGGACCCCTCTGCATGCTCATGAAGGCCTGGCAGTGCCCTCCGGCCCTCCCTGGGGGCATCAGGCATCTGGGGCCTCAGGCACCGGCCCCCACCCCTTCCCACCTCCCCCCCTCGTGCCTCATGCCCGAACCCATACTAGCCCGAGCTCCGTGACCTGAGGTGCGTGGTCTGATTTCAGAGACTTCCGGGCCCCTTTGCCGGCAGCAGACTCTGGTTGATGGTGCAATTCTAGGGCCGCCATGGGTGATCAGGAAGGGCAGTGCTCCCTGATTCCCTGCGGGTTAAGCGTGGTCTCTCCAGCAGGCACAGCCAGGCCCCTGCTCACTCATCCGTGGGTGGTTCAGGGGTGCCCGCAGCCACCCGCCTCCACAATTCTCTTTACTGGCAAAATGAAGCATCTTTTTTAAAGTTGCAATGAGACAGTTTTCTGTTCCTGTTCCTTGCTACTGAAAGCATTGGGAACTGATCCAGACCTCGGGCTGAGCCGGGCCAGGTGGGACAGGCTTCCCCTCCCACTGGTGCTGGGGGGCCCTGCTGTCCTGGAGCTCCAGGAAGAGCTGAGGGGCAGGGAGGACGCCGCCTCGCCTTTGGTTTGATGATACCCAGCCAAGGTTTCGCCCCTTTCCCCTTCATCGTGTTTCTCACTCTTCGGGTCCCTTCACGTGTTGGTGGAGTTGTGCTCCCCGGAGCTGTGGTCTGGAGCCAAGGCCGTGGGAGTTAGAAGATGCAAGAGGTTTCGGGGAGGGGCGTGGCAGGTTCCCTTTCCCTGGGTTCCTGGGCTCCCTAGCCTGAGGCAAGGGGCAGGAGCCTGAGGTGCTGCAGGGTCAGGGCAGGGTGGCAGCTGCGTAACTCAAGAGTCCCCGGAGGCTGGTGGCCTCCAGAGCCAAGAGGGGAGAGAAGAAAGCAAGCCGGTTTTTGCCCAGGGTGTGGCGTGACTTGCAGTGCACTTCAGAGCCTGCTGGGGACGCCGCTGAGCCACGGGAGCTGGGATCTGAGGCTCACCAGGGGCCGAGGCGGGGCTGGGGGATGCTTGGCCTCGAGGCAGCGTCTGCAGCCGGCCCCTCACCTGCTCGTCCACTGCAGGGACGTCACTATTAAGTCCAATGAATTAAGAGACAAAACGCTGAGCGTGTTAGGAACGAATTCCACTCCAAGATGCCTGTTTCCATGGCAACGCTGGCTCCATCCCTCAGAGAGTGGGTGCCGAAGCAGCGCTTGCAGGCCGCAGTCCCTGAAGAGGAGGGAGGGGATGGACTGCTGGGCTCTGGGGAGAGTCCCATGTCCCCCAGGCTTCAAGGGGGAGTCCTGCTCTCACTGTCTCTCCTGCACTCCCTCGGGTCCGCCCCACCCAGGATGCCCCACCCACGTATCTGAGTCCACCTGTCCAGAATGGCTGGTAGGCAGAGGTGGGGGGCCCAGTCCTGGGGGTGTCAGATGCCCCTTGTGTGTGTCCTTATATGGGTGTGGCCAGAGCTCCCGGGGAAGAGAGGTGTGGTTAGGGTTTTTCCTATGAGTTGCATCAGGCACTGCACCCCGGCTCTTGGTCAGTTTTGATGGCTGGGAGACATGGGTATGGGCAGACCCGAGGGGTGCAGGAGAGAGATGGAGTGAGAGCAAACCTCTGGCTGGCTTCTCATGATGAGCAGGGGAGAAGGGGTCTGAATTCTTTTGGGGCAGGAAGACATAACTGTGGGGCTGACTTCTGGACTGCGGCCACCAGGGTCCTAGCAAGGCCCCTTCCTGGGACTGTGGCCCCTTGAGCCAGGGAGCTTGGTTTGATCCTCCCCAGACGGTGGCTTCCAGAGCACAGCCAGTCTTGGGGCAGGTGCCCAGGGAGGGGCTGATGTGGGCTCAGGAAATGTCCCTGACATACCCGGGTTCAAATCCTCGAGCCTGTGAATGTGCCTTATATGGCAAAAGGGACTTTGCAGCCATGAGGAAGCAGAGCACCTGAGACGGGAGATGGCGCCAGATTCTCCAGGCGGGTCCTAAGTGTGGTCACAGGGTCCCGGTAAGCAGGGGTCCGAGGGAGAGCTGACTTGGGAAGGCGGTGAGGGAGCAGTGGTTGGAGAGGCTTTGAAGGTGGGGGAGGTGCCATGAGCCAAGGAGTGCAGGCGGCCTCTCGAAGCTCAGGGGTGTGGGGAGCGGATTCTCTCTCGAGAAAACACAGAGAGCCTTGACTTTAACTTCTGACCTCCAGAACTGCAGCATGAACTTGTGTGGAGTCACGAGGTTTGTGTGATTTGTCCTGGCAGCCTTGGGAAACCGGTACAGATGGACATGGATTCTTGGGCCGGGGCCCTGCCCCTCCCTGCCCAGCAGTCCCAGCCCCTAGTCTCCCTGCTACCCAGGCTGGATGAGAAACGGTGGCCCCTCTCTGTTCACTCCTTAGACTGACAGCACGCCCTGGGCTCTGAGACAGGGCTCAGGATGTCTTGGTCGTGGTCATCCGCCCGTTGGCACCGCTGACCCACCTGGCTCAGACTGGACTTGGCCTGGAAACCTGGCTGGCTCTTGGCTGGCATCCGGCTCCTCCCCAGCTCAGGCATCCTGGAGCCTGGGACACCCGTGGGAAGCGGCTGCAGTTGGCAGGAAGCCCTGGGACGGATCCTGGATCCGCACGGCCCAGCTGTGGGAGCTTGAGCTCCAGCCTCACGTCCCGGCTGCGGCCTTTCCTACCTCAGGTGGGCTGTGACAGGGCACCTTAGCCAGCTAAGCATGATGCCCCCTCCTGCTCAGAGCCTGCGGGTGCCAGGAGAAAGCCCTCTGTGGGCTGCTGGGGGTGATGTTTGAGGTGGGCGCTGGCAGGTGGGCTTTTCTGCCTCTATATTGGCCCCTCACCAGCTTCTAAAGCTGCAGGGACATGCTCAGCTCCCACACCTTTGGGCAGGGCAGGTGAGAGCCCAGGGGAGTCCGGCTGGGCTTTCTGCTTCCTTGAGGGCAAGGCTGAGGATCCAGCTGCTGGCAGGGCCCAGGACCCTGGGAGAAGACAGGAACCCAAGGCCGGGGGAGGCCTTACAGCCTCTGGCTTCAGACTGCACACCCAGAGGTGGTGTGGGTGGGGAGGGGCAGGGGCCTGTCACACAGACCGGTGCAGGGCTTTAAGGCAGCTGTGTGCAGGAAGCATTTGGCGAACTCAGGTTACGTCGCCCGTCGTTTCTAAGTCGGGTATGGTTAATGAGGTTTCTTTGGATCGTGAGGGTCTCGGGCTGGCTCAGGTAGGGCATGTACTATGTTCACACACACAGATGGCAAGTGAAGAGTGGGGTCACGAGAAGGGTCCTGCTGGCCACAGCTCCCATTTACCCAGCACGTGCTCTCTGCCAGGCACAGGGCTGTAAGCCCTGACCCGCGGCACCCCGGTGGATCCTCACTGCAGCCTACAAGGAGGGCTCTCCTGGACTCCCACTTAGCAGAGCCCAGTGGGAGATGAAGGGGTTCCCAGGGCCATGGAGCTGGGGAGGGCTGGACCCAAGATTCCAAGCAGGCAGCCCGAGCCCTGCACTGGGCTCCAGCGGGGCTGTAGGCGTGAGTGTTTGTGCACACGCAATTGCATGTGTGAGTGCAAAAATGCAAGTAACAGAGGGACCCCAAATCACTAGCTTCCACACGGAAGAAATTTATTCCCCTCCCAGGTAAGGGGACCCTGAGGTAGGCAGTGCCTTCTGTTGGCAGCGAGCTAGGCCCCTCTGGCCATGCTGTCCTGGTACTCGGTCCTGCCTCATGGTCCTCCACTCATCACTTCAGCCAACAAGAAGGAGGAAGGGGAAGGAGAAAGACGTGACCCTTCCATCTGAGGCGTTTGCCTCAAGACCCCTAGCTAGGCATTGCGGGTTTTTTTTATTGAGGGAAAGGAGACAATATTTAGCGGAGGCCTCCCGGGCCTGCTGGGATGAACTTGGCAGGCAGGGCAGCACTCTGGGCTTCCTGGTGCATGGAGTGTGGAACTGGTGAGGATCCAGGGGTTCTTTAAGTCTCGCTCTGTACTTCTCAGAAGGGGATACTGAGACCCAAATGAGTGGCTGAGCTGTGACCCAGGCTGGGCCTCTGCCTGCCGTCCCAGGGCTGTGGCGAAGGCAGAGCTTGGAGTAGTCACCAGCCCTGCCAGAGGAGCCCCTGGGGACCTCCCAGAATGGGCGATCTACCTGCCTGGCTCTGCTACCCAGTCCTGCTTCCTGCAGGAAGCCGCAGGCCCATTCTTCCCCCTCCCTGACACAGGGTAGCCTGTCCGCCACCCCCAGGCCCCTCCATGACACCCATCAGGCTTCGGGCCTGGGGCCTGGGATCTAGAGTGCCGGCCAGGATGAGGCTGGAAAAATTCCCTCTCATCTACTCCTCTCCTCTCATCAACTCCACCTGTCTCCTGCTGTAGCCCGCAGCCCCCCAGGCCTGTCTCTCCTAGGGGTGACTACAGCCTCCCTCCAAAGCCTCTTCCCTCTGGACAGTGGGGAGGCCGCCCTGGGGAAGGGCAGGGCGGGCCCATGTGGCCACTAGCAGATGGAGGGATTCCCATGGCAGAAAGTTAAGGGTGAGGATTGGTTGTGGGGGCCCCCAGGCATGTGGTGGGTGTCATCTCAGCCTGGCTGGGCTGGTGGGCACCTCCGCTCCCATGAGGGCTGCAGGTCCTGGGGCATGGTGGCCAAGGCTTGGACCTCACAGGCATGGGGAGAGGAAACCAAGGACGAAGCCAGGAACAGAGGAAGCAACTGGGCAGGGGGGCCTGTGATGGCTGGATCGTCCAAGACACTCCGAATTCGTTCTCCAAAGCTGGTGCAGGGGCAGGAGGGGCAGGTACCAGACAGAATGCTGGCCGGGTCGGGGGTGAGTCAGGTGGGCTTGGGTTAGGGAGAGGCCATGGGTCAAGGTCTCTTGGGGCTGGAAAGGGCTGTGGTCAGAGTCTCCGGGAGTGAGGGCCGTGAATCAGGGTCTCTCAGAAGTGAGAAGGGGCCATGGTCAGGGTCTCCTGGGGTGGGTCAGGGTCTCCCAGCCTCTATTGCGCCAAGGCCAGCGAGGAGGATGAGCAGGAGGGCCATGCCCACAGTTTTGGAGCTGTCCCGGGGGCTGCCTGCCCCCTTGCCCAGTGGGTCCTTGACTTGGGAGCTCTGCCAGGGTGGGACGTTGCACAGGCTGGACTGGCAGCAGGTCGTGGTCATCTGGGTCCCCTCGACCGTCTTGGTGATGGGATGGCAGCTGTCTGCACACCAGGTGGAGTGGGTGGTCAGGAGGCCTGACTCTGGGGATGGGAGTGGGGAACAGGGGCTGAGACTGGGCAGGGCCTCCGTGGTGGCTCTGCAGGGCTCTGTTAGGGCCCCAGGCTTTCCCACCACCTGGGGGTGCATGTGCTGGGGCTCCACGCCCACTTACCCGTGTTCCCGTGGGCAATGAGGGTGGTGCAGGTCTCACCATGCCTGCAGCTCTGCGTCAGGTTACAGCGCTCGTCCCTGGGCAGGGACTGGCAGGCGTAGCACCGCAGCAGCACTGTGGGCAAGCTGGGCTCAGGCCAAGACTGGGTCCCCCCGGGTCTCCTCCCACACCCCTGTCCACCTCCTCGTTCTCAGCTGTGCCCCCAAAGCCTAGCCTGCTGAGACTCCGGTACCCGCTGCTCAGACGGGCTGGCGACCTCAGCTTGGCCCTGGGAGCTGTGCTATGTGCATGAGCCTGTGTGTTCAGGGGAGAGAGATTTCGGGCCAGGAAGGGTGAACTTTCCGTCATCACTCAGCTCCTGTGACAGTCCTGCCCAGGCTCCTGCTGTGGGGTGGAAGACCTGGCAGCGAGTCTGACTCAGTCCTGCCTCTGGGAGAGCTGGGCCTGGCAGAAGAGGACCTCACAGGGGACACCTCGTGGGTGTGTGGGTTGGGGCTTGGGCTGAGGGCAGGCCTGGGGGCCCTGGGGGCAGGGGTGGGCTGGGTGTGGTGGGGCGTGCTGGGAGCCTCAGCTTGGGGGGCCGGCAGTGGGTTGGATGCGGCAATTTGCTCTGCTTTGTTCTTCGGATGGGAGAGAGCAGAGGGTGGCCCCACTGCGTATGGGGTGTGCGAGTGGGCGCTGAGGGTGGGCTCTTACTAGCCCCACTCTGCTCTGCTTTCAGCGCTTCCCTGGCTCCCCAGCCTGCAGCAGCCAATCCAGCCCTCCCCTGCACAGGGTGGCCCACCCTGCTGCTCTCTCTGCCCCACCAAACTGAACCCAACCCTGGGGCCTCTGCACCTGCTGTCTCCACCCTGGGCCCCACTGAGCCCTTCTTTGCCTGGTGAACTCCTGTTTAACCTCTGCATCCTGGCACCACTCACCCTCCCAGTTGGTGGCTTCTTCCCCTGTTCCCTACTCTGGAAGGCAACTGAGTGTCATGGTGACTGGGAGAAGCGAGGGGTGAGCTGAGTGTCCCCCACTCTGCTGGAGGCAAGCTCACAGCAGGGCTTTGGCCTGTTAGCTTCCACCACAGCCCCGCCCAGAACGCTGCAGGCAGAGCAGGCAGCAGGGCCCTGGGGTTGGGTGGCCGTACCTCTGTCCCTGCCACCAGGGAGCCTGTTGGTTTCCTCTTCCACCTCGTCCTCATCTTCCTCGTCGTAGCCATCGGGCCTGTAGTCCTCCTCCTCCTCCTCCTCCTCCTCCTGCTGTGCCCGCCCTCTCCCTGGCCGTGCAAAAATGCTTGTAAGCCTCAGCTACCCAGATACTTGGGATACTGGCTCTGGGCAAGTGTCACGCCCCCCACTCCTTGGCCCCCCCCACCTCCTCAGGCCCCAGGGCAGCCTACCTGGCGTCGCCTCTGGCCCCCGAACGCCCTGCTCACTGTCCTGCAGCCAAGCGTGCCCTGGCATTGGCGTTACAACAGCAGCTGCTGTGGGCTGGCGCTTTATGATAGCCCCTCCTCACACCCCACGTAAATAGGACCACAGATGTTTGGAGACTCTCGGGGGCCCAGGCCAGCTTCCATCCACACCCCTCTGGCCTGGGGGCTCCAGCCTCATCTCCTCCTTCTCCCTAAGCCCCTGCTGGGGGTCCCTGTGCTCGGGGACTGCTCCCGCTGCCCCCCATCACAGGGTTACTCTTTGCTCTGTACCTGGCCGCCCACATAGCAGCAGGACAAGCAGGACAGCTCCGAACACCTTCATCTCGCCGGACGCTGCTGTGTCCCTGACTCTGCGTCCTTGTGTAGGGCTCTGGAGCTTCGGTAAGTGGGATGAAGGGCATTGCCGGGGGCTTCCCAGTGGCCAGTGGCCCCCACCAGCTCCACCCTCAAACAATGGGCCTTACACTGGTCCCCAGCTCCAGGCGCCAGGCCAGGGACTGTCGTTTCCCTCCAGGACCTCTGGGGCCGGAGGGGAAGGAGATGTCATTGTGGTTGGCCTTGGAGCGTCCTGTGCACCTGTACTGCGGCGGCTGATGGTGGCGCTGGCCACAGGAGCTACTGGCCCTGCCCTGGCTTGCTGCTCAGTGCCTCAGCCCTGCAGGGCAGGACAGGGAGTCTTGCTTTGGATTGGGCCATGCCTGACAGCCCCTAACCCCATGTCTGGGCTCCACAGCCACAGGAGCTTGGGTCACAGACCCTCTATTTGTCGATCACTGGCCAAGCATCTTCATCCCAGAGCCAGCATCCCACCCAGGCCCCTTTAAGAATGTTTAAATAAAAACACAGTCAATGTCCTCAAGCTAAGGCTGTGTGTTCACCTCCTCCTCACCCCTACTCAGCAGTGCCCTTGCTGGGCCTGAGGCCTCCTGGCTGCCCCTCACTTCCACCTCCAGCCTTTGCCCCTGCTGTTCCCTCTGTCTGCAGTGCTGTTCCTGCTTGTGTACTGTGGAGAGCTTTCCAGAGCTGCTGAGGCTGCTCCCTCGGCCTCCAGCTGGGAAAGCCATCAGCCCCACCTGCCTTCTGGCCTTGTGTGAGAGACGGTTGCTCTGGGAGGGGCTTGGCACCCCCAGGCCTCTCCCTGAACCAACCCCCTCCACCAAATCGGATGCAGAGCCCCTAGAGGAGGATGCAGAGGGCAGAGTCCAGGCTCTGAGCTGCCCTCTCCCCAGTGCAGCAGAGGGGTGGGGCAGCGGCCAGGGTTGGACGGGAGCCCGGAGCCAGGGTCACGCCTCCACATCTGTGTGCCTCGGAGCTTGGGCCATCCATACCCCTCTGGCCTGGGGACTCCAGCCTCATCCCCTCCTCTCCCTAAGCCCCTGCTGGGGGTCCCTGGAGGTCCCTGTGCTCCGGGACTGCACTCGCCTTCTGAGACCTCAGTTTCCCCGACTTTCAACGGATGGGGTGGGGCATTTTCTGGCCGGCCACCTGTAACAGAGGTTGAGTTGGTTCTGGAGTGAGTTGCCTGGGTTTAAGACTGGGTTCTTCCTTCCCCCGGCTCTGGGTCCTGGACTAGCCTTGGGTTTCCCGGGCTTCAGCTCCTTCATACGGTGAGGTGACTTGCTGGCCTTAGGACAGCGCCTGAGGCTGGGAATACCTCTCTCTGATGTCTCAGCCACCGCGTCAAACATCTCTCCTTCATTCATCTCGAACCTGTCATTCTTTCCACTCTACGGGCACCCACCCAGCGTCCAGCCCTTCCCAGTCCAAGGCTGCAAGGCCACTTTCCAAGCCAGAGTCGCCCATATCGGTGCTCATGCTGACACACCCCGCAGGCCCCATTCTCTTCATACCTGGTGCCATTCCCCCCAGCCCAGCCCTGCCCTTCTGCCTGTGGTCTCACCCCAACCTGCCTCCCAGCACCCTCTTGCTCTCGGCCCTCCTATCCCACTGCCCCGCCTCCCTATGGACTCACCTCCCCGCGGACCCGCCTCCCCTGCGCCCTCATCCCCACTCGCCCTCTCCCTGCTTTCCCCAAGGCCCGCCCCGCCTCCCATCGCTCCACCTCCCCGCGCCCCGCCTCCCCACTTCCCCGTCGCCCCGCCCTCACGCCCGCCTCCCAATCGCCCCCATCGCTCTACCTCCCAAGCCCCGCCTCCCCACGCCCCGCCTCCCCATCGCCTCTTCTCCCCATCGCTCCAACTCCCCTGTGCCCTGCCTCCCCCGCGCCCCGCCTTTCTGGTGCCCCGCCTCCCCACACTCCGCCTCCCCATTGCCGTGCCTCCCATTCGCCCCGCCTCCCCCACGCCTGCCTCCTTGTCACCCCGCCTCCCTGGTGCCCCGCCTCTCCCACACTCCGCCTCCCCGTCGCCCTGCCTCCCATTCGCCCCACAGCCCCCACGCCCCGCCTCCCTGTTGACCCGCCTCTCTGCTGCCCCGCCTCCCTGCGCCCTGCCTTCCCCACATTCCGCCTTCCCGTTGCCCCGCCTGACATTCGCCCCTCCACCCCCACGCCCCGCCTCCTTGTCGACCCGCCTCCCTGCGCCCCGCCTCCCTGCGCTCCCGCTACAGGCCTTTGGATCTAGGGCTGCAGGAGCTGCTCCTAGGAAGGGCGCCACCCTTCTCCAGGGGCCCAGGCCCTTGCACGTTGCCTCCCTCTGGGCCCAGCTCCTCTTCAGCCCAGGTACAGACTGCCCAGCCCAGGCCAGGGTTTATTGCGGAATCACCTAATGACAATGAGAGCACATTTGATTCGCAGATTGAGTTAAATCTAGTGCTCGCCGCTGAGAGGCTGTTCCCTCTGTCCCGCCCGGGAAAGGCTGCTGGGTCTGATCCAGCCCCTACAGGAGCTGCCACTTGGGATGGGGCGCAGGTGTGAAGGAGGACCCACAAATGGCAGAAACCTGGTCCCCCAGCACTGCCCCCAGCCAACAGGTGGGTGTGGCAGGCTCTGTATTTGGAGCCCACCCCCTCATCCTACCCAGGCACCGCACAGCCTCCCTCAAGCCTCCAGGACAGGATCATGACCTCTCAGACACTCCAGGGTGAAGATATGACCCCTAAGACCTTCAGGGCAGGGCGGTGGTCCCCCAGAGCCAGGGCTAAGGGCTGGTGGTCCTGAGGGCAGCTGCCATGGGCCGTTTTAGAGCCTGCACCTGTGCCCTTGGGCTCGACCACCTTTCCAGGCCCAAACCTCCTCCCTGAGCCATGCCCACGCCCCAAGGTGCCCTTTAAGGGCAGCCCGGTCACCCCAGCTCCCTGCCCGCAGACTCCTGTGCCTTGGGGCCTGGACTTGCCTGCACTGTGGCTGGGCCGGGCTGGCTCTTGGGGCTGGCCCTTCTGACACAGCTGCTCTCTGGGCCTCCTCCCAGAGGTAGGGCCTGTATGAGTCACATGTCTCTTTCTGGCAGCAGCAGCCTTGGGCTCAGACCTTGGTGCTTGTTGTGGACAGGTGATGCCCAGCCATCCACACTCCCTCCTGCTTGGGTGACATGGAGGGGGTGGGGCTGGGTGGGCAGGGTCAGTGCTGGCAGAATGCCCAGGTGGGTCCATGGGCTCTGCTGTCCTGGGGGGCTGTGTGGCCCCATCCTAGGCCTGGGCTCCTATCCCGTACGCCCTTCCCTGCGTGGACACCAGCTGGGGGCAGACCCCGGCCTGTGCACTCCCGTCTCCAGCAGGCAGCTGGCCCTGTGATTGGGGTTGGAATCAGGGAGGCATCGGGAGGGAGGAGGGCACCTTGTTGCTGGGCCTGAGTGAGCCGAGTTTTTCTATAAGGAAGGGTGTTCTGACAGAGGGGCAAGTGTCCGGCGTCCATACCGGGAGTGCAGGAATTTTTGGGGTGGATGTGGGCTGCAGAGGCGCTGGCCCTTGCTACCTCTTTCCCGCTCTGGGCTCCTTCTCGCCCTCTCTGCAGCCAACCCTCCCCTGTCTCACTGAACCTGAGTCTGGCAGAGGCAGGGGCTTGTTTTCCGGAGCAGAGTCCAGACCTTCCTCCCCTAGGTGGGCAGTGAGGGCCTCTCCTGGGGTTGCTCTCCGCTTCTCTTTTTGCTGTTGTTGTTGAGACAGTCTTGCCCTGTCACTCAGGCTGGAGTGCAGTGATGCAATCTTTGCTCCCTGTAACCTCCGCCTCCTAGGTTCAAGCGATTCTCCTGCTTCAGCCTCCTGAGTAGCTGGGATTACAGGTTTGCGCCACCACGCCCAGCTAATTTTTGTGTTTTTAGTAGAGACAGGGTTTCACCATGTTGGCTAGGCTGGTCTTGAGCTCCCAACCTCAGGTGATCCACCCGCCTCGGCCTCCCAAAGCGTTGGGATGACAGGTGTGAGCCACTGCACCTGGCACTCTCTGAATCTGATGACCCCACAGTGCCAGGCTGGGCAGGCTGCCCCCCATGCACACTGAGGCACAAACCTTTTTTCTTTCCTGGAATCTAGCATTCAGAGGTAGCTGTGGGTGTGGGCCAGGGGAAGGAGCTCCCATGGGTCCTGCAGTTCCCATGCACCCCTAGGACCCATGAGGGAAACACACCCTGGTTCCAGAAGCTCCTTCATCCACTCGTTCACATGTGGTTCACTTGGGTACCCTCCCTGGCCTCCCAGCTCCCCTCTGCGCTGCTCCACACTCGGAACCCTCCATGCTCAATTTCCTAGACCTTAGACACCCTCAGCCTCACCAACGTAACCCTGGAGAGTCTCCCTTCCCTCGCTCTTCCAAAGGGGTCCCTCTTGTCCCCCACTTGTGAGAGTTACCGACCTCCGTCTAGCTCCACTCAACACAGCTTCTGACAGTCCTCCAAGCTCCTACCCTGCTGCCTCCTGCTGCTGTCTGTCTTCCATTTCTAGAGCAGGGCCTGGGCATCATCCTCTCCAGAGACCCTTCTCCATGAAGGGCCTCCTGTCCCCACCCCTAGCTTGGTGCCTTTGGCCTGGTTGAGGGATTCAAGGTTTGACTTTAACATCCCCGCATGGCTGTACTGGGTCCCCCTCTTGGAAAAATGCAAGAGCAACGAACACATTGTTCCTATCATTTATTTTATCCATTTAGAATCAATCTCCTTCACACTGAGATTGTTAAAATGTTAGAAACGATGTGACAATTTCACAATATTAAGAGACTAAAAATAACCATTCGGGCATACTTTGCAGCTGTATGACAGTGAAGAAACTCTTTACATCCTAATCAGAAAAACAGGAAGCGGAGGAAGCAGAGGACGCTGCTTTTTGCAGGAAGAGGAGCAGGCAGGATCTGCACCGCTGCTGTGTGTGTGTTTCTGTGGAGACTGTGCCCGCTGGGCTTGCCTTCTGTCAGGGTCCATATCTGGCTTCTGATCTGCAGGGTAGTGTCTTCTGCTCTGGCTGACCGCCCCACCACCCAGCACAGGCCTGGGAACCAGAGTCCTGGGGCCCTGCAGTCCCTGGAAGGCAGGAAGCTGATTGCTGAGCTCAGGGTGGGATCTGTGTGTGGGTGGGTGAGCGGCAGGCGCTGGCCACAGTGGCGGGTGAGGGTGTGTGGAGGGAGAGCAGCTGCTGGAGAAGCCAGAGAGGTGCAGCCCAGGGCAGGCAGGAACCCCTCCTGGGCTACGGCATGGGCCCCAGCCTTGGGGGTGGCACAGGGCCCCTGGCAGCCTCTGCACATTAGGACCATGTTGCGGGGATGTCCCACTCGGACTCCTGGCAGGCGTGGAGGCAGAACTTACAGTGTCTTCCACAGTGGCCCCACTGGAGGGGCAGGGGAGAGGAAAGGAGGTTAGGTGGGGAACCAGGGAGGATGGCGGGAGGAGGCCAAGGGAGGAGGTCTTGGGTGGGGTCTCCCTCTGCCCACAGGTGGTGATGGGCAGCTGACCCCTGCACCATAGGTGGCCCGGATGACTATGGCTCATAGTCGGTCCTTTGGCTCCAACTGGATCTAGGGTGTGAGGTGGGTGAGGGTGGTCCTCTGTATGTCAGGACCACATCATGGGGATGTCCCCGTGCTGGCAGGACCCCCTGAGTTCCTGTTCCTGAGTGGGCTTGGGTGGAGGGCAGATGGAGGGCCCCAGCCCCCAGCCCCACCCAGCCCTCCAGGAAAAGCAGTGGCCACCAGCAGCCTCTCTTCCTCCCCACTGTGTGGGGCTCAGCCTGGGCTGAGCCCAACCTGACTCCCCCAACCTGCCTGTCCCTGCTCCTCCTCTCCAGACTGACTTATGAAGCTCTGTATTTAGCCCCAGGGCACAGCCCTCATGCCTCAGCCAGAGTCTGGCTGCCAGAGCCCGGGGCTGTAAGCCACTCTTGAGCTCACGCAGTAGTGCAGGGTGGGATCTCACAGGGAGAGCCAGATGGGGCTTCTGAACCGCAGTGTCCTGGATGCACTTCCTGTCATCTTTGACCCTGTGACAGAGGCTTCACCTTCTCTGATGCATCAGGCAGGGGCCCCAACTGTCCCTCCCTTTCTCCAGGGAAGTAGGCTGTGTTGCCTGCCTTTACTTCCAGACTCCATGGATCAGACAACACCTCGTGGTGGGCTGCCCAGTGGCACGGCCCCCTAGAGCCCAGTGCCCCTCAGTGTAAACTGAGGCACAGGGCTGGCCAGAGAAGCCCCGGAGCGGGATGGGAAGGGAGTGCTGCACCCTTGGCAGTCGAGGGAACCCATTTGTGTGTTTTCTGCTTATTGGTCGGGAGAAAAACACATTTTCCAGATCACTAGCCCTGCGTTCCAAGAGCCAGCGTAGACCTGTGGTTAAATAGCCCCCTGAGCTTCTGATGGTCACTGTTATTCTTCAGGTCCTGCTTTCCATTCACCAGAGGGTGGTGAGTTGGGAGTGAGGGGATGGGTCCTGCGCCTCATGTCCCTGGCCGTGGTGCCGATGGCCAGACCCCCCGGTGTGGTGACGTCCTGCAGATCCTTCCTCCAAGATCTGGGAGTCCATAAGACGACCCTGCAAGCTAGGGGTATAGCCATTGCACCTCGGGACTGGGAAGTCACCAAGGGTGAGGTTATAGTCCCACTGAGCTTGAGGGTAGAACTGGGTCACAGCTCTGTCACCTCACCCTCATACGTCCCAACCACACTGCAAAACCCCTGGGCAGCCAGGGTGCCCAGAAAAAGCAGTGATGGCCTGGAGCCCGTGCCAGACTCCCCGAGAGATCAGTGCTTTCCTCCCTCAGCTGCCGGCTCCTGGGACAAATGGCAGTAGCCCCGTGCAGGAGGCCGGGAGGATATCGGGGCCTGTGAACTGGCCCTGGCCCCAAGGAATGCAGCAGTGATGCTGGCTGGGCCTCCGTCCCCAGCTGGGGGACCTCTGTGCTCCGCACCTAGCTTAGGGCCTCCTTCCTTGTTAGCTGCCCCTCTCGGCTCCACCTGGATACTGTGAATTCCAGGTTTTTGTCACCAAGGTGAGCAAATTGTTCGAGCCCCTGCCAGCTGCAAGAACTATCCCTTTGAACATGAGGTCTCTGCTGAGGGTGTCCAGACCAGCACGTCAGCTCAATCCATAATGATGCCCTCTCCAGCTCCACTCCTATTCACCAGATGTTTGCTGATATAAAATAACAAACTCTTGTGAATCTTTTGCCAGGTAGTCTTCTTTCAGCTTTTTTTTTTTTTTTTTTGAGGTGGAGTTTCGCTCTTGTTGCCCAGGCTGGAGTGCAATGGTGCGATCTTGGCTCATTGCAACCTCTGCCTCCCTGGTTCAAGCAATTCTCCTGCCTCAGCTTCCCAACTAGCTGGGATTACAGGCATGTACCGCCATGCCAGGCTAATTTTTTGTATTTTTAGTAGAAACAGGGTTTCACCATGTTAGCTAGGCTGGTCTCAAACTCCTGACCTCAGGTGATCCGCCCACCCTAGCCTCCCAAAGTGCTGGGATTGCAGGCGTCAGCCACCGCACCAGGCCTCCTTTCAGGCCTGAATGTGCTTAGTCCCCTGGGGCATGCATGACATTCTGACTGCAGTCAGAAGTAAGCTGGTGGTCTGGGTAGTGGGGAGTTGGGAGGGTCATGGGTGCGACTGGCTTCTTCCTGCCCTGTCTCGGAGGTGCAGTGGGTGCAGGGTGCTAGACAGGGCGGGTGCAGCCTCTTCAGATGTGGATGCATTGGCTGAAGGCAGGCTGGGCTTCAGGAGACTCTCTGGCCCTCTGCTCCTGTCCCCCAGCTCCTGGCTGACGCTCTGACTTTCACATTTCGCTCCTGCTGGGGTGGAGCTCGGCTGATCTGCACAGGGCATCCTGGGGGCTCACACTTGGTGTCGGCTCTGGCTCTCTCAGCAATATCGGCAAGAACAGAAGGTCCTTTAGCTACAGGACAGGAAGGCCCAGCTTCCAGGCTGCCTCTTGAGGCAGATTTAGCACTTCAAGTTTGTCATTCTCTTTCTTTGAGTTCCCAGGGCTGTTGGGAGCAGCTGCCTCATCCACAGATTTTGGATTCCACTTGGAGCTTGGCCTTCCATGAGCCCTCTTTAGTCACAGCCTCCATGTCCCATGGGCAGCCACAGCCCCTTCCACCATTGCTGCCTGCATTTCCTGGGCCCTGAAATTATTTCACCAGCCAGAGCTAGAGGTTGAAGCTGGGAGCCCAGACGCTCCTGCGGGACCGCCATGGCTTCCCGGTCAGCTCCTCAGAGTGCCGGGACCCCACCCAGGTGTCTCGAGGGGCCGCAGGGGAGGGCACAGGGCCTGGTCTTCCCAAATCTGGCTTAATAAGGACTAGCTGTGCTTTCGCCACTGCACCCGGCCTCCGTTCAGGTTTGAATATGCTTGTTGAGCCTTCACGTAAAGTTTCCTTTGAGGAAAGAGTACTGTGGGTAGCAGAACGTCTGAAGGAAGATGGAAGGGAAACTTACATCGGATAATGAAATGGCTCTTTTCACTGAGCATGTCCCAGGCTCCGTGTTACTTTTGCTATTGACGACGGAAAAAGCAAGCTCTGCCAAAGATTTAAAGAGGTTCGTTCTGAGTCTGCGAGTGAGCCACTGAGGCTTGGGAAACTCAGCCTCAAGGGGTCCTGGGAAAGTGGTGCCGAGGCGACACTGGGTTACAGTTTGGTTTTATACATTTCAGAGTGACAAGAATTGCAGGTAAAATAATGAATCAGTACATGGGGGGCGGTACACATTCGTTTGGTCTGAGAAGGCGGGACATCTGGAAGCTGGGACTTGTAAGTCGTAGTGGGCTGAGGATTCTTTAGTTTGCAGTTGATTGAGAGAGCTGAGCATTGCCTAAATACTTGGCATCAGTAGAAAGGAACACCTAAGGTAAGGGAAGGGGGTCTGCTGTCTGTTATGTGATGCCGATGCCGTGTTAGAGTTAGGCTGAAAAGGGAGCCCCAAGCCTGGGCGCGGTGGCTCATGCCTGTAATCCCAGCACTTTGGGAGGCCTACATGGCTGGATCACCTGAGGTCGGGAGTTTGAGACCAGCCTGGACAACATGGGGAGAGTTCGTCTCTACTAAAAATGCAAAAATTACCTGGGCATTGAGGCGCACACCTGTAATCCCAGCTACTTAGGAGGCTGAAGTGGGAGAATTGCTTGAACCCAGGAGGCAGAGGCTGCAGTGAGCTGAGATTGCACCTCTGCACTCCAGCCTGGGTGATAGAGCAAGATCCTATCTCAAAAAAAAAAAAAAAAAAAAAAAAAAAAAAGGGAGCCCCAGTATATTGGGTCAAAAGGCCTGTTTAATACGATTTTATGACTTGTAATTGTGAATTTCCCAAGGCCCCTTAGAAAGGAATTTGAGCTGGGAGGAAAGGTCAGCGCTCCGTCCTCACTCCCTTTGGATTTTTCTTCCTGCCTAAACCTTTCCCTCATAGTTCTGGGTGGGTTACTGAGCCTTTGGCTACCAGCTGGAGAAAATGGGATTTGAAGTAACATCATTAAGGGCAAGAAAAGTGTATCATCTAACGTAACAGGAATTCTCAAGGTAGGGCCAGCGCAGGGGTGGTTAACCCAGTGGCTCAGCAGCAGAAGGCTCAGGACTTCCCCACCTCCTCACCCCGTAGCACACAGTCACCAGGACGGCTTCCCTCATGCTTGTAGAATGGCTGCTGCAGTTCCAGGCATTGGAGACAAACCCAACAGCCCAAAGAAGGAAGAACCCACCTTCCCAAGCCAAGATGTTTCTTGTTTGTTTTTTAGGTATAATATACATATAGACTCCAGCCAGATGCACTTTTGCAAGTTGGAAATATCCATGGAATCAGCCTGTAGACCAGGAAACAGTCTATTAACAGCACCCGGGAGGCGCCCTCATTCTCGCCTCCAGTCACCACCAACCTCGGGCTTCCTGAGTTTTCATGTCACAGGGTAGTTGGGTGCATCTTACATACAAGTGCTCCTTGATGCATACATGGATGATGTCCCAGCAAACCCATTGCAAGTCGAAAATATGGTAAGTCTTGTCAATCTCAGTAACAGAGAGAGGTCATTTGTTTGCAAGAAAAGATGTTTATTTCAGAACAGAGCGTTGCAATGGAAACACGCATGTCGCGGTAAACTCTGTGCGTTCAGGGAGATACAGGAAGACAAAAGATGCTTAAAGGAAAAACGAGGAGGATCACACAATTGTTTTTGAGATAATTATCCTTGGCCACAAAGATCAGTAACGAGAGTCATGCTGAGGCTGGACGGCAGCCACGGGGCAGAGGTCCTTGCAGAAGCATTTTCTGTGTGAGGCTGGGTGGCTTTTGTGTGAGGTTGCTTTTTTTGCTCTTTTTTGCTCTGGGGCGTGCACAAGCCTGAGAACCCACTCTTTATGGCCTTCCCTGGCTCTGTTTGTCAGGTAATGTGATTTTCTGACTTCATTTTGATTATGACAACTTTCACAGTCGAAAATGCATTTAATACCCAGAGACGCCTGTGGCAAAGTCAAAAAAAAATCTCAAGTCAAGCGCCGTCAACCGGGCGCTGTCCATGGTGGGGCCTCTAGCAGATGCTTTCTCCGCTGTGTCCTCTCTTGGAGGCTCCGAGGCCCGTCAGCACCGCTGTGGATTGTGCTGTCTGGTGCTTGCAGTGAGTGCTCTGTGGCAGTGTGGCCAGTGCCCACGCCAGAGGTGCCTCTCCGTCCCACAGGGACGGGCTTCGGAGAGTTCTTGGTTTAAAATAGCGCTGCTGTGAACGTTCCTGCACACGTGTCCTTGTCGTTTCATTGGAAGCATTAAGGTATCATGTATATAGAGCTTGCTCTGGTTTGGAGCTTTGTCCCCTCCAAAGCTCAGGTTGGAATTTAATAGCCGAGGTGGTGGTGTGAGGAGGGGGACATCCTTATGAGTGAGTTTAGTGCTGTTGTGAAAGGGCTGAGGGGGTGGGCACCCCTCTTGGCCTTTCTGCCTTCTGCCATGTGAAGGTCCCACCTTCCTCCCCTCTGGAGGACACAGCGTGCAGGGCGTCATCTTAGACAACGAGCGTGGCCTCAGTGGACACCGAAACTGTCGTCACCTTGACCTCAGACCTCCAGCTCCCAGAACAGTGAGCTAGTCAATTTCGCTTTGTTATACGTTACCCGGTCTCAGGCACGGTCAGAGCAGCCGGAGACAGAGCTTAAATGTGCAACTCCTGAATGTACACCTTGATGAAATGATGTCATCTACGTAACATACAGATGTGACACGCACATATAAAATAATGTGTCACAGCCACACGTACCGAGATACAGGACGTTCTAGAATCCCCAAAGGCTACCTTTTAGTCTGTTTTAAAACATTGTGCAAATGGAATCACGCAGTACGAAGTCTGGCTTCTTTTATTGAACAACACGCGTCTGAGTTCGTCCACGCTGCTGTGTGTGCCCGGAGTCCCCTCACTGTCAGCGGCTCTGCTGTGTGCAGTGTTGCTGTGTGAAAATGCTGACGTCACTAGCCTTCTGAGCACCCCACTGTTGGGGGCGTGTGGCTTGTGTCCAGCCTTGGCTGTTAGAAGAAGGCTGCTCCGAGCGTCCTCCGCATGTGCTTTGGTGGAGGTAAGCCTTCATGTCTATCGGGCAGACACCCGGAGCGGGACATGTGTGTGCTTAACTTTAGTAGGCACTGCCAAACACTTTTCCAAAGTGGTTGTACCAAGTCCACGGCTTTTGTAAACGAGTTCTAGTTGCTCCACAGCCTGGGCAGTGCTTGGTACAGTCAGCCTTCTCGCTTCCAGCTGTGCTGCTGGGTGTGTAGTGGCACTTAACTTTGTGGTTTTAGTTTTCATGTGTGGAAATTGACAGCTGGATTGTACGATTTATGTGAACCAACTGTATTAGTTAGCGTTCTCTAGAGGACAGAACTAATAGGATATGTATCTGTTATCTGTCTATCTACCTATCATCTATCATCTACCCATCTAAAGGGGAGTTTATTATGTAGTATTAACTCATAAGGTCCCACAATAGGCCATCTGCAAGCTGAGGAGCAAGGGAGTCGGTCCCAGTCCCAAAGCTGAAGAACTTGGAGTCCGACGTTCGAGGACAGGAAGCATCCAGCACAGGAGAGGGGTGGAGGCTGGGAGGTGAGGCCAGTCTCATCTCTTCATGTTCTTCTGCCTGCTTATATTCTAGATGCACTGGCAGCTGCTTAGATGGTGCCCACCCAGATTGAGGGTGGGTCTGCCTCTCCCAGCCCACTGACTCAAATGTGAATCTCCTTTGGCAGCACCCTCACAGACACACCCAGGAACAACACTTTGCATCTTTCAATCCACTCATTTGACGCTCAGTGTTAACCGTCACAATTCCACCCCTTGTCAACTCGGACCCATGTATATCTCCGAGATCATACATAATCTTCAAATAAAGACAATAAGGTCATAATTATACCTTACATAATACAGTTACCTGTCATACAACCGGAAATGCACCAGTCCCCAATCCAAATACAATTACGTAAAGTTAACAATACTTAAATGCTGGTATGAAGCCACTGAATCTTATGTTGTGTGATAAAGGAAAAGGGAAATAAAATGAAGATATTTTCTTAGTACAAGTGTATACATGTGCAAACATGTTTTTAACAAAAGAAGGAGGAAATACCCCTGACAATTACAGTCCTTGTTTCTGCAGCTGGTCATGTGGTCATAGCTGGTACTGACGACTGCCTTCTTCTCCCACCCATTCTGTGTTCCCTTTGCCTTCAGCAAGCACCTCAGCAGGTCGTGTTTTTTTTCTGGTGGAGTGACCCCAACCTTCATTTCTGAAGGGCCTGGACCATTTGTAGTCCTGCGTAGATCGGGCCGTTGTGGTTTCCCATTGACCTTAATCGCAGGGCATGGTAGTACTAAGAGATGCCCTAATGGATCTCCTGAATTCCATGCATACTCTTCTGTACCTTGGTTGTGGAGTAGTAGACTGATTTTAACACTGTACCTCCCTTCCGAGCCTGTTGACTTACAGGTAGGAGGAGCCCAACGTGTCCAGGTGGCAACTTAACTTCCAGTTTCATGGTATTGTTGTTGTGTCTCCTGGTGGCAGCGTTCCTCCCTCTGGAACTAAGACCTCTAGGCCAGCAGAACAGTAATGTCTCGGAACAGAAAGCAACAATGTTGCTAGTGGATCGCTAGGGGTGATGGTGAGTGGTGCCACTTCCACTCCCACCCCTTGATTCCCGGAACTGTGAATCCTGGCTATGGGAGAAACAGTACCACATATTGGACGCTGATTCAGAGCATGCACAGCCTTCTGGAGAGCTCTGCCCCAGCCCTGCAAAGTATTGCCACCTCATTGTCACCCATTCCACTGTTCTGTCAGTCCAGCTGCTTCAGGAGGATGGTAAACAGCAACCGTACGTTTGAGCCCTCTGGACGCTCCAATTTGGTTGCTTGGGCCTGCGTAGCTGCCAAAAGTGTTGCTTCTTTCTGCGTCCTTAGCAGCAGCCTCTGTGCTGTCGAGAGGCTCATTCTCAGCCAGCCCCAATTCAGCAGCTGCTCCAGAGCACAGAGGCTGCGAATTTTCAGGTCAGCTCTGAATGGTCTCCTGACTCTGGAATTTTACTTTATCCTGTTCCTGTTGCTTCTCCAGCACTCTGTTGTCTCAAAAGATATGGTTTTGTCATTTATCTGGTTCTTTTGACATCGGCGGGAGCCGTGCCTGCTGGAAACTGATCTGTCCTACAGGAGGTGGCGCCCAGAGTGAGGAGACCTTTCTAGTCACCCCCTGGCAGACATCCTCTGGGGCAGAGCTACTCTCCATACCTTGGAGCAAACTAATTATGGACAGGGGGACTGTTGTACCACACTTGGCTGCGAATGATAAGGATTTACACCTGGGCTGGGGCTGAGGTCATCTTCCCTGAAGGTACCGACTGTGTACAGCCTGGCCGGGAATGCTGGAGACATAACACATGTTGGGAGCTGTAGAGAGAAGTTATAATCGACATTTGTGAAGCTAGGTACTTTATGAACATTGCCACCTGCGTCCTCTCCCCTGCACCCTGCACTGGCCTTGGGCATCAGCCACCTGTGTCCTCTCCCCAAGACCCTGCACTGGCCCTGGGCATCAGCCACCTTTGTCCTCTCCCCCAGACCCTGCACTGGCCCTGGGCATCAGCCACCTGCATCCTCTCCCCAAGCCTGTGCACTGGCCCTGGGCATCTGGGGTCCCCATCTTCAGGCAAGAAAGCTGAGGGAGAGCAGGTTACCCAAGGGCAAACAGATGGTGAGCATCAGAACTAGGGCCCCACCCCAGTCTTTCTAGGTCTGTTTTATTATTTTTATTTTTTTAGAGACAGAGTCTCTTTCTGTCACCCAGGCTGGACTGCAATGCCGTGACCATAGCTCACTGTCGCCTCAAACTCTGGGGCTCAAGTGATCCTCTCATCTTAGACTCCTGAGTAGCTGGGACTGCAGTGGGGCACCACCACAACTGGCTAATTTTTTTTGTTAGAGTTGGGGTCTTGCTGTATTGCCCAGACTGGTCTCCAACTTCTGGGCTCCAGTGATCCTCCCACCTCAGCCTCCCAAAGTGCTGGGAGTACAGGCATGAGCCAGCACGCCTGGCCCTATGTCTGTTTTGTAGACGTTAACGTTTCTTTTGATGTGGGGCACGGGACGCTGACACTCCAGAGATGAAAGGCTGGAGTGCTGCATCACTTACAGCTCCAAACGAGGAAGGCTGCCGGGCAGGGCCACACGGGCACCCAGGGATGGGATAGCAGCCAGCTGGGGCTGCCGGGCAGGTGGTGTGTGGCCAGCAGGTGGGGTGGCTTGTTGGTCGGGCTCCCTGTGGATTGGCTAATTTGGGCAATTTTGGTGGGCTCCGGGGCACATGGCTGTCCATGGTTGTCTGGCACTTGGCCATGGGGCAATTCAGGTGGGTGTGCAGTGGCCTGGAGGGTGAGGGGCTGTAAAGGGCGTGGCTTATTCCACTGCTCAAGGAGGGAACTGACCCGCCTCTCGCCAGGGCCTCAAAACTGGGTCAAGACGGCACAATAAGAAACCTACCATAGCACAGAACTGCAACCTGGCCCAGGCCCTTCTACCTCCCCAGGCCCCATCTGTTCTCCTTCTAATTGGTACCAGCTTCTTTCAAGTGTCTGGGACGCTGAGATTCTGGACTACCTTGAAAGAACACAGAACTAGTAAGTGACAGAAATTTGGGAACTTTAAAAACATCATCCTCGGGCCGTGGAAGAGCCCCGTGGGGACACGGTGCAGCTCCTCTTCTGGGCGCACAGTATCAAGAATGCAAGCATTTCATTATGAAGACGTCTGCACCCATGGTGAACCCCATGCCCCTCATACTGCTTCAAGAGCCGTGAACGCTTTCTTGCCCTTGCTCTGGCCTCCTGTCGTGCCTTTTGATGGCATATTTAAAAGCAAATCCCAGAAGTCATCATCCCTGATGTTGCTGTGAATCTCTTCAAGGGGACATTTTTTTATAAAACCACAATGCTATTAACACCCCTACCAACATTTAGAATAATTTCATCATGTGATCAGAAGCCCTGTTGATAGGGTTTGGCTGTGTCCCCTCCCAAGTCTCATCCCGTACTCCCACCGGTTGTGGGAGGGACCCGGTGGGAGGTAAAAGAATCACGGGGCAGGTCTTTCCCATGCTGTTCTCGTGAAAGTGAATGAGTCTCATGAGATCTGACGGTTTTACAAAGAGGAGTTCCCCTGAGCAAGTTCTCTCTCTTTGCCTGCCACCGTCCCTGTAAGACGTGACTTGCTCCTCCTTGCCTTCCGCCATGATTGTGAGACTCCACGTGGAGCCGAGTCCATGAAACCTCTTTGCTGACTGAGTCACCCAGTCTCAGCTGTGTCTTTCTGAGCAGTGTGAAAACGGGCTAATGCACCTGACTATGTCTCTGTGTTCCTGCTTCTGTGAAAGCATCTTAGGGCCATTTGTATTTGGTCGTTTTGGGGTTTCTTAAAGTCTCCCTCTGCCTAAGGCAGTCACCCCAGCCTGCTCTTTCGTGATGCTGGCCTCTAAGGAGAGCAGTTAGTCCTACGTAGACGTTTCCATGTGGGGATTTGCTATCCTTGGACTCACTTCTGCAGCCTCTGTGTTTCCTGTGTGGCTTGATTCGATTCGTGTTTGACTGGGGAGACTATTTTACAGGAGGACTTTCTCTTTTTTTGAGACAGGGTCTTGCCCTCACTCAGGTTGGAGTGCCGTGGTGTGATCACAGCTCACTGCAGTCTCGACCTCCCAGGTGTGAGCAATCTTCCCGCCTCAGCCTCCCAAGTAGCTGGGACCACAGGTGTTGCCACCCTGTCCAGCTGATTTTTAAATTTTTTGTAGGGATGGGGTCTTGCTGTGTTGCCCAGACTCAGGAGTGCTTTCTGCTCCCTATGTGCCATGTCATGAGGCATAGAAGGTCTGGTTGTCTCCGTCGGACTGAGGCTGGGCCAGGCCAGCAGGTTCAGGTGGTGGTGCTGCTTCTGAGACTTTTCCATCAATGGATGGTCAATGTCTGAACAATCCCAGTGGCTGAGAAGGCCTGTTCCATCTTCCCAGTTCAGAGCCACCGGAAGGGCACTCCCCACCCCTGCAGTGTCCCTGTGAGGTCCCCCGAGCCTGACCTAGAGGCTCAGTGTCTCCCCCTGCCCAGTCCTTCCCACCCCTTCCTGCAGTCCCTGATATGCATCCCGTATGGACCTCCCTCCCTCAGGGTCCACTCCTGGGAGACCCAAGCTGCTGCACCGCGCCCAGGTGATGTAGTTTGGGTTTGTGTCCCTGCCCAAATCTTGTGTTGAATTGTAATCTCCAACATTGGAGGAGGGGGCTGGTGGGTGGCGATTGGATCACAGGGGTGGACTTCCCTCTTGCTGTTCTTGTGGATAGCAAGTGAGTGCTCCCCAGACCTGGTTGCTTGAAGTGTGTAGCACCTTCCCCTTCACTCTCTCTTCCTCTGGCCACGTTCCCCTTCACCTTCTGCCATGATCGTAAGTTTCCTGAGGCCTCCCCGGCCTTGCTTCCTCTACAGCCTGTGGAACTGTAAGTCAATTAAACCTTTTTTCTTTATAAATTACCCAGTCTCAGGTAGTTATTATTATTATTATTTTTGAGACAGTTTCACTTTGTCGCCCAGGCTGTGGGGTGCAGTGGCACGATCTCAGCTCCCGGCAACCTCTGCCTCCCAGGTTCAAGCGATTCTCGTGCCTCAGCCTCCTGAGTTGCTGGGAGTACAGCGGTGTATCGCCATGGCTGGCCTTTTTTTCATTTTTGTATTTTTAGTAGAGACAGGGTTTCACCATGTTGCCCAGACTGGCCTTGAACTCCTGAGCTCAGGCAATCTGCCTGCCTCGGCCTCCCAAAGTGCTGGGATTACAGGCGTGAGCCACCGTGCTGGACTCCGGTAATTATTATAGCTCACAATAATGGATGAGTATACGTGGTCCTGTAACTTCCTCCTAGAGTCAGCATGAACTCATGACTTGGGCATGTTCAGTATGGTTTAATAAACTGCAGTCATGATTTTTCTAAGACGTTTTATTTATTTAGACAAAAATTGTGTATATTCATTGTGTACAGCAAGTGGTTTTGAAATATATGTACATTGTGGAATGGTAAATTGAGTGAATTAACATATACATTACCTCGTATACTTAGCGTTTGAAGTGACAACATTTAAAACTACTCTCAGCAATTTTCAAGAATGCAATGTGTTTTATTAATGGTAGTCACCATGTGGTACAATAGGGCCCTTGCACTTACCGTAATGACTTTTGATGCTCAAATGCTCCCATCTGCAATGGGCTGAGTGGTGTCCACAACGTATATCCGATTCCCAGCCCCAGGCACCTGCGATGTTAGCTGATTTGGAAAAAGGCCTTTGCCATTAAGTTAAGGGTCTGGAGATGAGATCATCCTAGATTTGGGGTAGTCCTAGATCCAACAGCAAGTATCTGTAGAAGAGAAAGGATGAGGAGGCCACGTAAAGACAGAGGAGGCAGCTTAGGATGTGGCCACAGCAACCAACCGCCTAGAGCTACCAGGTGTTGGGAGAGACCAGGAGGGATTCCCCCTGAAGAGCCTTCTGGTTGTTTGAAGCCAGGTGTTGGTGATAATCGGTTACAGCAGCTGCAGGAAACAAATGGAGGGCAAGCCTCACTGTGAGAGGAGCGGAGCAGGGACCTGGGAGGGCTCCTGTGCCACCCCCTACCCCGGGCAGGTGCCAGAATGACATCCAGCTCACATCCAGACCTGGTGAGAAACTGGGGGCTCACGGACGGGCACAGGTGGCGGGTGTGATGGGGAGAGGAGAACAGCCGCTGTGCCAGCCTCCCTGGGGGGGAAGAGAGGAGAACAGCCGCCGTGCCAGCCTCCCTGGAGGGGGAGAGGAGGACAGCCGCCGTGCCAGCCTTCCTGGAGGGGGAGAGGAGGACAGCTGCCGTGCCAGCCTCCCTGGAGGGGGAGAGGACAACAGCCGCCGTGCCAGCCTCCCTGGGGGGGGAGAGGAGGACAGCAGCTGTGCCAACCTCCCTGGAGGGGGAGAGGAGGACAGCCGCCGTGCCAGCCTCCCTGGAGGGGGAGAGGACGACAGCCGCTGTGCCAGCCTCCCTGGGGGGGGAGAGGAGGACAGCCGCCGTGCCAGCCTCCCTCGGGGGGAGAGGACAGCCGCCGTGCCAGCCTCCCTGGATGAGGAGAGGAGGACAGCCGCCGTGCCAGCCTTCCTGGAGGGGGAGAGGAGGACAGCTGCTGTGCCAGCCTCCCTGGAGGGGGAGAGGACAACAGCCGCCGTGCCAGCCTCCCTGGAGGCTTTTCCCACCCTCCTTACTGAATAAGGAGTGCGCTGCCCCCAAGCTAGAGAGGAACAGAGCCGCACTGGGATGGGAGGAAGGGAAGAGGCTCACCCAGGCCTGTCAGGACCTGCATGGGGATGGAGGCTCCGTGCTCTGTGGCTGGCCACACGCCCCCTTCATGCAGGACTGAACACATCTGTTCTGCAGAAGCCGGAACAGCCTCCAGTTCCCCACAGGCCTTGCCGTCGACCATAGCCAGGAAGCCGTGGGGGAGGTGGGGCGGCTCCAGGCCCCCGCCAGCACTGGCACTGCGGCCTCCTCCCTCAGCCACGCTCAGGGGCTTGGGCTCTGCCTCCCCTACGGGGCCCACCTCTCTGTCGTTTCCCACCCTGCAAGAGCAGCTGGAGGGCTGGGGTCCACACTCCACCCTCCTGCCCCAGGGCGGCCATTCATGGGAGAGAAGGTGGCAGGGACCCTGACGTCTGTCCAGAGGTGGGTGTGGGTGGGGTGGGTGTAGGGGGGTGTGGGTGAGAGCAGTCTCCAAAGCCCCTGACTGGGGAGCTTAGGGGACATGAGCCCTCCCCTTCTCCCCTGCTCTCCTCCCCCAGTGCCAGGGATCTGGCACCAGGATGTGGGTTGTGAGGCCTGAGCCCCCGCATGGATGGGGTGTCCCTATCATGGTCAGGCAGTGGACAGGTGAGGGTGCCTGCTCCCAAGAGGTAGGTGGCCGGTGACCTCATCCCTGTAGGGCCTGAGATGCCTGGAGACCCTCAGCAGACACCGTGGCAAACACCTGGGTGCACACGTGGGGGCACCCAGCAGAGACTGGGAGAGGCGGCATCTGTGGGGAGAGCCATGGGGGTGAGAGGTGGGGGTGGGGAGAGCCCATGGGGTTGGGGAGAGCCCATGGGGATGGGGGTTGAGGGGAGCCCATGGTGGAGGTTGGGGGGAGACACCAGAGGGGTGGGGATGACCCGAGGGCATGGGGGCGGTGAGTGGGGGAGTCCACAGTGGAGGTTGGGGGAGTGCCCATAAGGGTGGGGATGGCCTGAGGGTAGCCCTGGCCTGAGGGTCACATCTTAGCCCCTTTGGATGCTATAACAAACCCCCTCTAGACTGGGTAATTTATAGACAACAGATATTTAGTACTCACAGTTCTGGAAGCCAGAAAATCTAAGATCAAGGCGCTGGGAGTCCAAGAGCAAGGCCGGCGGCTGCAGTGTCTGGTGAGGGCCTGTTCCTGATGGACTGAGGGCCTGACCCCACCGTGGGGCAGAGCCTTCCTGGCTAACCACCTCCCAAAGGCCCACGCATCATACTTCCACACTGGGATTAAGTTTCAACTGGAATTTTGGGTGGGGAGGAATTTTCAGACCACAGCAGGGAGAGGCAGGAGGGCAGGGCCGGACCTCTGGAGAGGAGACCAAGCCAGGCCTAGCCACCTGTGGGAGTCCTAGGGCCTCGGGGAGGCCCATCCGTCTCCTCCTCCCCAGGGCCACCACCTGGTCCTGGCCTAACAGTCTCTCACCTGGACCCCAGCCAGGGCGCCCCCTCCCCCTCCGGCTCCTGCCCACCCCCACCCATTCTCCTGCAGCGGTGGACCAGCCTCAGCAACTGCCTGGGTGGCCTGGCCACTTCCCTGTTTAAACCCTGTGGGGGCTTCCCACTGTTCTCAAAGCTCAAAGTCCTTCAGGGCTCGGCCCGCGTCCCCCCCAGTCCCGCCCTGCCCATATCCAGCTGAGGCCCCTTCCTGCCCCAGGGCCCTTCGTGCACTGGCCCCGTCCTCAGTGTGAGGGGAGTGGGCAGGAAGATGGGGCATGAGGGTGAGGAAGGAGAGGTGTGGCCCAGTGGACGCAGGAGCCGGGAGGACACAGGGTTTTGAGCAGTGGGAGGGAGGTGATTGGAATTATTTGGAAGGGGCATTGTGGAGAAAGCATCTAAAGATTTAAACCCCACTCCAGCAGCAGCTACGTCACATATAAAAGGACAAATAAAGCCAAGTGTATACAGTTTACAAGAGACACACCTACACATCACCCAGAGAGAGGACAGTTAAGCACCCAGTGCCAGCCAGAAAGCTGATGTGGCTGCATGTCCAGCAGGCAAAGCACTTTGGAGGTAAATGTCATTGCTGGAGATGAAGAAGGGAATGTCACAGTAAGCCCAATTCAGCAGGAAGATGCTGGCCTTAAATGCATACATTGGAGGAGAAGGCTGGAAATTAATTAGCTATGCATCCACCTCAGAAAGTTAGAGAAAGAGCAATGTAAATCTGAAGAAGAATGAAACACAGATAGTCACAGAACTTAATGAAATGGAAAATAGAGTTACAGTGGATGGCAGCTTGACCGAGGCTGCAGGCTGGTTCTTTGCTTAGCGCGGGGACCCGCTGGTTGGAGGAGCGGAGGTCAGGAGAGGCTGGGCTTGGGCGAGCTTGGTTCAGCTGGTTGGCGACGGCACTGGGGCCTCAAGGTCTTTCCATGTCTCTGCTCTGTCTCCTGTCATACCAGCTTCATCCCAAACCAAATCCTGAAGGGCTGCCGAGAGCAATCTTCTTCCTTGGGGGTTCCCAGAGATCCTGGCAGCCCCGTCCCAGAACTTCTCACCTCTCATTGGGCGAAGGGTATACGAGCCACTGAATCATAAGCTGAGGCCAGGGAGGGGCCCTCAACAATCACAGATGTGAGCCCACCTCCCCCACAGCCCAGGCCCCCATGAGGATAGTGGGTCCCCAAGAGGAGGGAAATGGATGTTTATGGGGACAGCCTTGGTATTTCTAGATATTAGTACTTAGTAATTCGGCCTAATTTCGAGCCAGCCTCTGTTGTGCCAGGTGGCAAACTTAGCCACAGTCAATTCTGTGGGACTCACATGTGTTCCTGGGGTGGCCTTTGACACACCTGCCTGGCCAGTCTCAGTGAGGTCCAGGCGCCTCCGGCCGACACCCCTCTGCAGCGTGACAGGCCACAGCCAGACCACTGCTCTGCCCACTGGAGTCTGCCTGGGGGTAGGCCCCTGCCATCCTCCCAGGTGGTAGGATGGAGTAGCTTGGCTGGACAGAATGGCGGGCGCTGAGACAAGAGGACACGGATCCTACACAGCATGAAGGCTTTCCACATGAGGTGGCTCCATGCCTCGACTCCCCAGAAACTCTAGTCTCCTTCTCATTCAATGCCTCTCCACACTGGCCAGGAGTGTGGGGACTGGGCCCCAGCACTGAATCAGGGGTACCAGGGTAGGGACCCTCACCTGCAAAGCAGCCCTTGGCTGAGGGGTTGCAGGTGCGGTGGGACCTGGGTCCAGTGCTCATCTTCCTCTGCACAGGGTGCCTGACCCCCTAGTATGGCCCTAGCCACCCCGGGAATCTGGGATGGGCCATGACTGATCTGCCCCACCCCAGTGAGCACCTGCCCTTGCAGAAGGCGATGCGGTCCTGGCCCAAGCCGCCTGTCACACCCCCTCCTGCTCTGAAGGTGGGTACAGGCGCTCTCCATGCCTGGGCCTCAGCTTTGGGGCTGCGGGACTGTCCCACCCGCCAGGGGTGTGTGGAGGAGCCCAGTGGGTCTGGCCCTGCTCCAGACCCAGAAGCTCTCATACAGGGCTGGGCTCTGCTCCTGGGCCCCAGCTCAGGCGACAGGCAGTGTCACCTCCCGTGCCACAGGTGAGCCCTCAGGAGTCTTCCTCCACCGCCCACCTACAGGCCCTGCTGTGAGGTGAGGCTGAGCATCACCTCCCACCAGGCCCTCTAGGCCAGCTCGCTCAGCCTCTGGGTGTGATGGGGCTGTCAGTCCCTGCAGGAAGTCTGACCTCTGGAAGAACAGAAGACCGCAGGGAGACCCTGACCGGACCCCTGCTCCCCCATCCCCGCTCGGCCCCCAGGACTGTCTCACAAGCTCACCCCCGCCTCACCACAACACAATTTCTCCTTGGAAGGGTCCTAATGCCCCAGAGGGTCTGTCAGGGAGCCCCTGAGTCCAGCTCCCTCCTCTTCACACACTGAGCTGTGTGCAGGCCAGTGTACTGAACACACACTCCCGGGTAGCTGGAGCTGGGGGCAGGGGTGGATGGCACAGAGCAAATACAGAGCCTGGGCTGGGAGCTGGGAGCTGTCGAGGGGGCTGCGGGAGCTAGGGACACTTCACTTCCTGGGAAGACACCGCAGGCTGCAGACCCAGCCAAGGCTGTCCAGGCTCCAAGGCCCGACTGAGGCTGGAGAGGCAGGGCTGAGGAGGGGCAGGAACTTGAGGGTCTGGGGTCCGCCACAGCTCAGCGGGTGAACAGGAGCCTCCAGGGCGGTTGCTGAAGCTTCCTCATCTGCAGAGGAGCCTCTGGCCCAAGAGTCTGCAGACCACACACATGCACACACTTATGTGCACACATGCACACACATGCACATTCATATGCACACACATGCACAGATGCTCCCCTTGATAGAAGTGAGGTGGGGAGGTGACCCAGTTCAAACATGTCCACTAAGCCCAGAACCTGCAGCAAGTCTGGGAAGAGTATCAGAGGCCAAGGACGCCACCGAAGGGGAAGAGCCTCAGTCCCCAGCCTGTCCCCAGCCCACAGCATGTGCATCTGCAGCGAGCTGTGCCTGGCACAGGAAGGGAGCCCTGTGTGCCTGACGCGAGTGGGAGGGGAGACATGCACACCGAGGGCGGCAGCAACAGAGGAGGAAAGCGGGACTCAGAGACACACACAGACACACACACAGACACACACAGACACACACACACAGACACACACACAGAGACACACACATTAGAGACACAGACACAAAGAGACAGACACACACACAGACACACAGACACACAGGAACACAGACACATACACAGGTACACAGATACACACAAACACACTCACATAGAGACACACACACACAGAGACACACACTCACACACACAGAGTTTGGAATTATTCTTTGTGCACCTAATGTTATATTGTATGCATTTTCCTACCTTGGTGAAAATCCTTTGAAAAGGACAGGTGACCACACGGTCATTTCTTTATTTTTCTATATTTCATTTCCTTGGAATGATGCCAATTTAAAAATTCTAAGTAATTATACTGACGTACATTCACTCAAGGAATCCCCTTGGATAGAACTCTTTATCCGTGTGTCTGGTGCTTTTCTGGGATGAATTCTCTCTGGAATGAAGTCACCAGGTCAGAAGTCAGGAATCGGGCGTGCCCTCAGTGCCCTGCAGATGTTTTCTAGACGTGTCCATCAAGGCACCCCAGAATCACAGTGTGGCTCCTGTGTGCTTCAGCTCCAAGTGCAGGTGCCTGGGGGCCTCCTGGTGCCTTCCTGGGAAGGGCTGGGCTTGGGAAGGGCATCTTGGAAGATGCCTGGTCTGGCCTGTGGCCCACACCTGCGCAGTTTGACCCTGGCGGCCTTATTCTGAAGTCCATCTGTTGTTGAGTGACACGTGAGGTGAGTCACTCCTCTGGGCCTCAGTTTTGTCATCTGTTCAGAGGGATGTCTGATGCCTACCAGGCGCAGAGTAGAAACTCAATGACTGTTGGGTATTAATACTTGTATCAGCAAATTCATATACATATGCAAAGAGAGTGTAGCTGCTGAGTGAGCTGGGGTCCCAGGGCTGGCATGCTAGTTTCCAGGGCCCCTCTAGGCACTGCAGCAGAACGCAGATCCAGACTCATCTGCTGGGAAGTTCCCAGGAAGCTGGGCTCTGCCCAGGTGGCTCGGGAACCTTGCAGGGCTGAGCCCCAGGGGGCAGGCCAGGGAGCATGGCTGAGCCAGGCTGGAGAAGGCAGGTCGGTCTGACAATGTTTAATTTTCTCCTTGAAGTCTGCCTCTAGCTTAATCCTCCTCGACTGTGAAGACAAATGCACCATTAAGGCACCAAACGGGGACATGGAAGGGCTTTTTAATAATTTGTGATGAGTGGGAAGGGTGAGAGGAGGTGGGGCCGCAGCCCCTAGGAAGCGGCTGCAGCAGGTTTTGGGCAAGTCGTGTTCTCTGGTCTCAGAATCCTCACCTCGTGGCCTCGTGGCCTCATGGCCTTTCAATTTGGTGAGCTGCTGCTTCTGCCCGCACCTCATGACCCATGGTGGTCCGTGGCGGGTGAGTGTATTAGTCCGTTCTAGCATTGCTGTGAAGAAACGCCCAAGACTGGGTAATTTATAAAGAAGAGAGGTTTGATTGGCTTACGGTTTCCCAGGCTGTGCAGGAAGCATGGCGTTATCGGCTTCAGGGGAGGCCTCAGGGAGCTTTTATTCATGGCGGGAAGCCTGCAGGCATCTTACCTGGCAGGAGAAGGAGAGAGAGAGAGAGAGACAGGGAGAGAGAGACAAGGGAAGAGAGAAACGGGGTGAGAGAGAGACGGGGAGAGAAGGAGAGAGGGAGAGAAAGGAGGTGCTACACACTTTTTTTTTTGAGGTAGAGTCTCGCTCTGTAGTCCAGGCTGGAGTGCAGTGGTGCGATCTCAGCTCACCGCAACCTCTACCTCCTGGGTTCTGGTTAAAGCAATTCTCCTACCTCAGCCTCCCGAGTAGCTGGGATTACAGGCACGAGCCACCATGCCCAGCTAACTTTTGTATTTTTTAGTAGAGATGGTGTTTCACCATGTTGGCCAGTCTGGTCTTGAACTCCTGACCTTGTGATCCGCCTGCCTTGGCCTCCCAAAGTGCTGGGATTACAGGCATGAGCCACCGCGCCCAGCTGGTGCTACACACTTTTAAACAACCACATCTCGTGAGAACTCACTTACTGTATAGTACAAAGGAGGGTGGTAGTAAACCATTCATGAGAACTCCACCCTCGTGACCTCCCCCAGGCCCCACCTCCAACACTGCGGATTACAGTGAAGTTTGGGTGAGGACAGAGTCGAACCATATCAGGGAGGAGGTGTGGCACTCAGGAGGGATCAGGGGCTCCTGTGGACCTCCCGCTTCTTCCACTCCTTCCCCTTCCAGGACAGTCCTGGGGCTTGGTCATCTCTCATGAGCTCACTGAGGGCTGAGTGGACCCAGAGGACCCTAAGCTTCATTAAGTATGAGTTGTTTTTACCAAGGACATTTCATGTGGGTCAAGACATGTGACATCTTTGCTTTGGTGTAAACAGACCAATCTTCTCTCTACCTCATGGGGAGTGATGTCTGCAACTTATGTTCCGTAAAATGCTTCAGAGGGAGAAAGAGAATATGATCCAATCATACAAAATATGTTGGTGGACTCCTGTTGATCCTTCAAAACCCTAATTCAGAATTGCCTCCTCCATGTAGACTTTCCTGATTACCCTGGCAGAGTTACAGAGTTACTCACGCCTTCCCCTACCCGTGCTGTGCTGCACACGCATTTCTATGGCTGGGTGAGCACTTTGATCGTGGCTTCAGTCACGGCTCCTGGATGCCTGCATTGAGCCTGCTGGACTGTGAACTGTGAGCAGAGGGACCAGGCCTCTTCACCTTTGTGTGCTGTACCCAGCCCTGCTCGTGGCTCAGAGTGGACCGGAATCATTCTCTGTTGAATGCAAAGACTGAGAAAGCGTTTTGCCGAATTCGAACTCTTCCTCTGGCTTCTCCTCTCAGTTGTTCTGAGCCAGCGTGGCACTGCGAGCGCTTGGTGATGGCTGCAGTCCTGGGAAGCGGCTGGGACCGGAGCTCACCCCTGCTCACTTTGTGGTTCAGGCCCAGCTGGGGGTTGGGGGTGATCCCCACTTGAGCTTCCGAGTGTGGTTTTTGCTGCCAGGCCAGGCTGGAGCTGGTGCACGGGGGCTGCGTGGACGTCTGCATCTGCTCCCTGTGAGCCGGGCCACGGGCGGCACACACATCTCTCTCCTCTTGTGCTCTCAGGGATGCTGTGGGCGTTCTCTGCCGTGGACGCATGGGGGCTTCCTCCCAGGAGAGCGCCGTAGAGCAGTGGGACAGCTGTCATGAGGCCAGGGCTGCAGTGAGGGGTTCCTGCAGAGGAGGCAGAGGCTGCGTGGCCTTTTGGGTCCCAGCCTTGGAAACCACAGAGTGTCACTTCCAATCCAATGTCAACCTGTCAGAAGCCTGCCTGGGTTCAAGGGGAGGGAACAAAGGCCCTGTCTCTCAGTGAGAGCAATGCTAAAGCACTTGGGCTGTGTTTGAACTCCCGCCATGAGGACACATGGCTCTGGAGGGCTGAATCCCCAAAAGAGGGATTCCATAGCCTGGGGCCTCTGATCTCCAGCGATGGCTTTCCTTGCTGCTGGGAAGGCTGGAAGCTGCGATGCCACCACTGAGGGAGTGCCCATGGTGGCGGGCACCAGGCATACATTCCCTTCTCTGTTCCCAGCCCTGAGAGGTGGCCTCACTGAGCCCCTTTGGGGCTGAGGCTTGGAGAGGTATGCAGCCGGCCTGAGATCACAGAGCCCAAGGAGCAGAGCGTGGATTGGAACCTGGGTCCGTCTGGCCCCAAGACTGGCCTTTTTGGGTCCCCACGAGTCCTTATGGGGCAGGAGCTGACGGAGCCCTGTGAATTGCAGCATCATCGGTGCCGTTCCGTTTGCTCGAGGGTTAAGTCCAGATGTCTGTGATGGCTGGGGTTGGGGGGAATGTATGAGAGGACTCATCCTTAACGGGCGGAGGGCAGAGGGGCTGTTTCTTCCAGCCACACTGACAATGGCCCAGCCCGCTGCACATCATTTGAGACAAAGAAAAGCACGGCCCCTTCCCCCGAGGCCCACTAATCCAGACCGCCATCTGTCCCCAGCTTTCACAGGCCTCCTCCCTCAGAGTCACCGCTTAGGTTAAGATGCGTCGGCCCTGCGGCAGCTCAGTGTAAGCTGTCACTGTGCCAGAGCTCATGGGCAGGGCTTGCTCCCTGGGTGGGGGCTAGAGAGAGGGGGCAAACCTGTTCCCCAGGCCACATCTTCAAAGACAGCTGGGAAGCACCAGGGCGTGGCCTCTGCCTGTTTTTTTCTCTCATCTCCAGGATCACAAGGCGTGAATTGAATGATGCCTCACTAGCAAGTGGGTTCACAGATGCGTCAGGTGTAGCTGAAAGGCAGTGAGGCCATGCCTGCCGGTGCCACTGTGGCGGCAGTGTGACCAGGGCCCTCACATTTCATCCCCGTGATTGCACCTGCTCTCAGGCACGTGCGTGAGCTCACACACATGCGGGCGGCCCTGCGGGACAGGACGAAACATTGGCCTGAGGAAGTCTGGGATGGAACCCAGAGGCCGGCAGTGCTTCAGGCCTCTGGATCGGCTCCAGCCTGGCTCCACACCCCCCTTGCAGCCCGAGGCCTCCCCGAGGTCTGTGTGTCCCCCACGTCTGCACGCAGTGCTCATTACCGCTGGCTCTGGGTTCCCCTTTCCCACGCTCTGGCCCCCCTCTCCTCTGCATAAACCTAGGTGAGAGAGCCGCTTTCTTCTTGACTTCTCCAGAAAACTCTGTTCTCATGGGGCTTTGTGGGTGACGTGGGCTTTCTTGAGACTTGGTGGGAGGCGGCAGGGGGCACCCTCTGTGCGGCAGCCTGGGGTGAACCGTTCCCTCCAGCCTCATTGCCGGGGAGTCGTTTCCTGGCCTCTTCCCCCGTGCTGCGTCCTCCCTCCTTCCTTGCCTTTCGCCTCTGTCTTATTTCTTCTCCCCAGGTCCCAAGACCAGCTAAACAAAGCCCTCTGGGTCCTCAGGCAGGGCGGCTGAACCGCTTTGTGGCTGTGGTGCCTGCTGTCACCTCTTCTGAAACCTTCCTGTCGGGGCTTTCCTGGAGGAGGGCAGCCCCCTCCCTGGAGGCTTGGTGGCTTCAGTGTGCCGGGGAGGGTGGGGAGGGCGGGGATGTCTGGTTTCTCCTCTGGGGCTCCTCATCCAGCTGGGAGGCAGGGGGTGGCGGGAGCTGAGGATGACCGGAGGGGAGGAGGTGGGAGCTGATGGGTGGCAGTTCTTGGCCACAGTGTCCTTTGCCAGGGCTGCCGTGACAAAGGACCCCAGGCTGGGGGGCTTCCACACCGGAGGCTGATTCCTCACAGTCCTGGAGGCTGGAAGGCTGAGACGAGGTGTCAGCAGGGTTGGTTTTATCGCGAAGCCTCTCTCCTTGGCTCACAGGTGCCGTCTTCTCCTGGCATCCTCGAGGGGTCTTCTGTCTGCGTGTGCCTGCGTCTTAATCTCTTCTTCCCATGAAGACACTGGTCACATTGCATCAGGACCCTTTCTGACCATCTTATTTTAATGTAATCACCCTTTAAAGGTCCCGTCTCCAAGTAAATACAGGCAGGTTCTGGGGTGAGGCTTCAACAGATGGGTTTTGAGGGGACACAGTTCCACATGTAACAGTCACCTGCTGTGTGTCAGGAGCCATGGGGAGGCCCGAAACTTGGTGCCTAAAAGCAGGATTTCAGCAAGGGCGGCTGCGGAGCTGACTCTCGTCTCTGCCGATCCTGAAACCTGGCCTAGTCCTTGCTTTCTCTGTCCTCTCTTAAAGGTGAAGGTGATTGTCCTGCCTACATGGGCTCATGGTGAGAATTATGCAGGGGACGTGGACTCGGCCAGGCCCCTTCATGGGGAGGAGTGGAGAAGGGGCATCTCTAGGTCCATCTGTGGGAGCTGAGGGGACTGTTCCACTCCGGGACCCTCAGTGCTGCTGTGGGGTCAGGGCTTGGAGCCTGCAACTCTGCCCAGCTGCACTGGAGCCGCTGTGGCCACAGGCATGGGGCTGGGGGGCTGGGCCCACCCCCAGGACCTTCAGCCCTTGTGGCCAGGGCCGCCATCGCAACAGGGGAGTGCCCCGTGGTGTTCCTCCATGGCATCAGCAGCTGGGCTGGTGCCCCTTGGACAGACTGGGTGGATCCCAGTCCTGTTGGCCAGGCCAGGGCTGGAAGCGCCCATTCCTGTGGCCAGGCTGCCCCGTCCCAGCTCTGAGTGGACTCGCATGAGGCCTGCTGCGCCTTGCTCTGCTTCACAGCCTGGTCTGTGGGTATTCCTGGGCACTGAAGCCCCTTTGGTTTTGTCCCTTTTGTTATTCTCTGTTCTGGACCTGCCTGTGAGGGGTTGTCTTTTCTGCTTTTGGGTACAGGGGCAGTTTGTCATGCTTGGAACCCAGAGGCAGGAGCTCTCCTTCAAGGGCAGCCCTGTCTTCCTCTGCCCACCCTGTTTCCTCCCCTATAATATCTCCTTCCCCCATCATTCCCATATGGTGAATGCTCTTGCACCCTGCCCTGCCATGACCCCTTAAAGAATGTCCCTGCCACCAGCTGACAGGAGCCCCTCTCCCCAGGAGGTTCTCAGTGACAGTTTCTTAACCCCTAGGACTGAGAATCAAGAGGATCTAAGGACTTCATCCTCTTCCCTTGCCCCAAGGGCTCCAGAACCTTTCCAGAAAGAGCACCTCTGTCTTTGAAGTTGGTCTTTCTTCCCAGGGAGAGTCCTTGCTGGAGGGCTCTCCAGCTTCCAGCACAGATGATCCGAATTTCCCTCTTTCTGTAGCTTGCCTGGAATTCCTCCTGTCACGATCTGGACCAAACCTTACTTGGCTCATGCCCAGGGCACAGAGGGTTGAGGTCACTCAGAGGCTGAGAAAGGGTCTAGGAGCTTCTACCATGGTCGTGGGTGTTCCAAGGTCGTGGGTATTAGATCTGCAAGGTGTTCTCATGGTCACAGCATCTTTGGGTAGGAGCAGAGCAGTGTCGCTGTGCTCACGTATGAAGGAGATCAAGACACCTGGTGCATGGGTCCAGGTTCTCCGGAGAAACAGAGCCAATAGGAAGCGTGTGTCTAGATCTGTATCTGTATCTATATCTAGAGATTTTAATGTATGTATTTTCATATCTGTGACAGAGATTTGCTATAAGGAACTGGCTTACATAAAGATAGAGGCTGGCAGGTACAGAATCTGCAAAGCCGGTGTCCCGGTTGGAGTCTGAAGGCTGGCAGAGTGGTGTAGAGCCCGGGAGAGCTGACGCTCCAGGTTGAAGACTGTCAGCAAGATCATTCTCTTTGAAGTGGGGGAGGGTCAGCCTTCGCTTGTATCCAGGCCTTTAACTGATTGGATGAGGCTGGCCTACACTCTGGAGGGCAGTGTGATTCATTCAGTCTCCTGATTCATACGCTAATCTCATCCAAATACACCCCTGCAGAAACACCCAGAATAATACTTGACCAAATATCTGGGCACCCCATGGCCCAGTCAAGTTGACACATGAAATTAACCATCACACTTGGTAATACCATCCACTCATCCATCCATCCATCCACCCATCGCTCACCCATTTGTCTGCATCTGTCCAACCATCCATCCGTCCATCCGTCCTTCCATCCATCCGTCCATCCATCCGTCCATCCGTCCGTCTGTCCGTCCGTCCGTCCGTCCGTCCATCCATCCATCCATCCGTCCATCCATCTGTCCGTCCATCCATTCGTCCATCCATCCATCCATCCATCCATCCATCCACCCGTCCGTCCGTCCATCCATTCATCCATCCATCCGTCCGTCCATCCGTTCTTCCATCCATCCGTCCGTCCATCCATCCGTCTGTCCATCCATCCACTCATTTTTTCATTCACTTAGCTAACGTTTATGGAACTCCTGCACTGTGTTGTGCACTGGAGAACCCCATGTGACCAGGACAGCCTGATGAAACTAAAGCATCCTGAACAAGGGTCCAGGCAACATCCAGTGGAGACACAGAGAAGGGGAGGGTCGTTCTTTTTGTGGGGGAGGATTTGGAAGGACGTTATATTGGAGGTGGCCTTTGCACTTTAAGAATGAATGTGACTGCCACGGTGTGGGTGGTCAGCAGAAGAGGCATTCCAGACCGAGGGCATGAGAACAAGGAGATAAGTGTGGCATGTGGGGGCTTTGGGAGAGAGACCCAGGCTCTCGGGGTGGGGTGAGATTGGAGGGGGGCTTGGGCTAGATCATGGAGGGTTGCTCACAGGGTGCCTTATGACCCAGGGCATCCACAGCACCTGCGTGCTGCTGGCGAGGCAGATGTCTTGGCCTACCCTGGAGCTGCGTTCTGACAAGGGCCCTGTGATTGCTGGGATTGCGACATCTGAGCAGCAGAGCTGGATGACGGAGCTGTGCACAGCCTCTGCGGAGGGTGGTGGGAGAGTGACCGTCCTGCATAGCTTGGGACACAGTGTGGAGCAGGATTAGAGGGATGGGGGCTGCAGGCCCTGGGGGACCCATGGGCCTGTGGGAGTAGCCTGGGGAGTAGCGAGGAGGCCTGGGCTCCGGCAGGATGGATGAGGGGAAAGCTGCCTGGCGACGAGGAGGAAGGGGGACACTCCAGTGCCGCTGCGACCTCTGCCTGGGGAGACTGCTGATGTCTGAGCCAGCCTAGTGCCCATTCCTGTGGGCTCTGCTCCTGCTGCTGCCAGACTCCTAGGGTCCAGAGCCTGGCGCCTATGCCGGAGAGTGCTGGTTAGTTAAGGAGTGAGGTGTGGCGTGCCACCTGAGTATGCTGCCCCCACGGCAGCCCGGGATGGTGGATTTATTCTTTTCATCATCTCTACGGCCCCCCGGGGTTCTGGGCCCAACTCTTAATTTACTTCCCCAAGCCTCATGGTCCGTGACCTTTAGACTCCTGCTCAGCTCCTACATTTCAATCTGAGCCCTCGGCGCTGGGGCTTTGCATAATGTGGGTGCTCCCACCCGCGCCAGCTGCGCCATTTCTGTGGAGGACGTCACACTGTGCTGATGCTTCCCCTCCCCAGCCTGCTGGGAGCCGCCCTGGGCCCCCTTGGTAGGCAGGGATGCTGTGGGTCCGATTCTGTGGACAGGGACGCGGTGAGGGCGCCCAGGGCACCTGGTTCAGTTCCACCCAGCAGACTGCCATGCATCAGCCTCTGGGGGCCGAGGATGGTCTCAAAGTCAAGATTGGGTAAGGCACTGGAGAACCTCTGCCCTTGGGGAGCATTTGGTTGATGGGGTCACAGCTGCATGGTCAGAGACAAGGCGTCAGTGACAGGCTCAGTGTTGGATGGTATTCCCCAGAGCTCCCTGCTGTACTGCACCAGGCACCTCCTGAGGCCTTCTGGGGCACAGGGCAGCTGAGCCCAGGAGCCAGACTTCAGCGCCTGCACGTTCAGCTACTGCCTCCCAGATGAAGGAGGCTGGGCTGGGCACAGGCGGGGCTCCCAGATGCCCTAGGGAGGCCAGGCACTGCCACTGTGTATAGCGGGAACCGCAGGGTGGAGGGAGCCTGCCGGAGCAGGGGGAGGCTTCGGCCAGCCTGGAGAGCTGGGAAGGGCGGTGCGGGACCCAGACTGTGGACTAGGCCTGCAGAAGCCACGGTGGGGACAGGAGTACATCCAGGGTGTCCTCATGATGACGTCGCCTGGCCACTTCTGAGCGCCTGCTCCAGGGCAGATGTAGCCCTCATCACATCCTCCACGGCCTCCACACAGCCCGCAGGTTGGGACCCTGTTTCCATTCAGGGGCCCGGACACTGGGCTGTGGGGCAGTGCAGACCCTCGGGGGGTTCAGAGTGAGCAGATGCTTGGTGCATTGCAGACCCTTGCAGGATTCAGGGTGAGCAGGCACTGGTAGCTGTGGGGGCTGGGTGTGGGGAGGGTCGAGGCCAGGACGAGGACTCAGGAATGAGGCTGGCAGTTACCACGCGGTACAGCGCGTCTCAGGTGGGTAGTTCCAAAGCCCCCAGGTAGTACTGGCCTGGCACCCCGGTCTGACACTGCGGGTGGGCTTCTGAGTATTAGAGCCAGGCCATCCTGCATCTGAGTCCTGTCCCTGGCTCTGCCCACCTGGGCCTCAGGCGAGTCTGTGCTCCTGCATGCCTCAGTTTTCCCATCTGTAAAATGGGTGCTGTGGTGCAGACGTCATAGGGTGGTGGGGAGGAATCTGAGGTTTGCACTTGTGATACACTGTCCTGTCCTCTGTCCCGACCCCTTCCCCAGTCTCAGTTTTCACATCTGTGAAAGGAGGCTGTTGGGTCTGGGGGCAGGATGGAAAGGAGTGGGGTGGACCGTATCCCTCAGCCTCTCCCAGGAGCCCATGCATCTGTGCAGGGAGCATTGGGGGTAATGGACCGGTCACTCCCTCTAAGCCCTTGAGCCTGGCAGCTCTGTCTCCCCAGGTGCCGGAGTTACTGGGACAAGGAACTTGATCCCCTGCCAGAAAGATGCCTGGGAGTTGTGCTGTGACCACAGTGGTGGGTTCTTCCCTCGCCCCTAAATGTACTGATTCTTCTGATGCCTTGATTTTGAGAAGCACTGGGGCTAAGCTGCCTGGGGCTGAGGATGGCAGCGGGGGCTTTGCGGTGGAGGGGACGCTGTCTTCATGGCTCCCGCCAGCCAGCCTGCTCTGCCGCTGCAGAAATGAGGGTGCTGAGTTCTCCCAGAAGTTGACAGTCATTGCCACGTTATTGGTCTTTCATTATTTTTGGGAAGGCAGTATTTGAATTGCATCCCATGCTGTGCAAGGGTTGTTGGCCTGAGGACTTCCAGGAACACTCTGTGGTCCAGTGACCCAGCCTGGTGGCCTCTCTGGGGTATCATTGGGCAGCTTGATGTGGCCACATAGCCCAGGGCTGGGAGGCTGATACTTGCCCTTGGGCCCCTGAGCTTGAAGAAGATCCGGCTTCAGTTCCAGGCCTGGGCTCTGCAGGTCTAGGCAGCCTCCCTGACCACCATCCTCTAGGGTCTGTCTCCTTGGCCAGATCCCAGCAGCTCAGGCAGGGTCCCGTCTTTGCTGTCACGGTGCCTGGCATACAGTAGGCACTCAGCACATGCTTGGAGAACTCTGCTGCTCTCAGACCTCATCAGTGCAGCCCGCCACCCTCGCCAGGTGCCAGATGATGGCTGTCCCAGGCTGTGCCCCTCGAGGCAGCCTGTCCACGGCAGCCGCAGTTCAGGGGACAGGCTCAGGGGCAGCCTGTGCTGGGGCTGGGAGGTCGGGGAAGGCCTCGCCAAAGAGACAGGGGCTGGGCTGGGCCTGAAGTCTCGTGGAGTGCGTGGCAGGGGAACTTAGCCCCGGGGAAGGCAGAGCAGGAGTGAGTTGGGCACAGCGTGGAAACTGAGGCTGAGCATCTGGAGCTGGGCTCTGTGGTGGATCCCGTGAGGGTCTGAACTCTGTGTCTATCTAGCATCCCACATGACTTCACCTCCTGGGGCCTCGGCGTCCTTGCCTGTGAACGGTACTCACAGCAGATAGCCCTGTGCAGCGTGCGCCAGTTATTATCCCACGCTGCTACTGCCCGCGCCAAGCTCAGCTAGGGCAGGGAAACTGGGCGTGGCCTCATTGCCAGGCCCTGCCTTCTCAGCTGGCATCTGCCTTCATCCCCACAGCAGAGCTTTGGGGCAGGAACTGGTAAGACCCTCATTTTCCAGAGCAAGAACTGGAGGCTCAGAGAAGCACAGTCACTAGCCTGAGATCACACAGAGGGTCCAGTCCTGGTCCCCTTGGCCTTGAAGGACTGTGTCTTGGCTCCAGGTCACCCAGGTTTCCACAGCTTCAGAGAACACAGAACGGGTGGATGGGAAACCCTCTCTAGGGGTGATTAGTGGGGAGGTGTCTGTGGCCTGGCCCCTGAGGGGGTGGCTTCCTGGGGCGGTGGTGCCAGGCACTGGGGTGGAGAGCTCGGGCACTGGGGCGGTGGTGCCGGGCACTGGGGTGGAGAGCCCGGGCACTGGGCCCATTCTGACTGCTTGCATGACTGCTGAGACAACAAGCCTGGATTGGGAGCAGGGACTGGTGATGCTGCCTGAGTCCATCCGTGCCCACTTTGATGAGCACTTAGTGGGCAGAGAGGCTTGGAAGAGCCAGTGAGTGCTGGTTCCATTAGCTACAGAGTTGAGATCCCTCCCTTTTGGATTCCACGGAAGCGTCTCATGGCAGGCAGTGCTGCTAGCGCTGCAATTCCGTTTAGACAGGCGAGAGCACCCGTGAAGCTCTAGGTGCGAGTGTAAGGGCTGCCGGCCCTGAAAGAGCCTCTACGCATTTGTACATCTTTACTAGATGCTGAGGATGGAGAAGAAAACAAAGATGAAAATCCCTGCCCGCTGGCATTCTGGTGGGGAGGAGGCGTGCAGTAGCTACGGATAGGTAAACACGTGCCTGTTGGCCTTCAGACACTGGCATGTGTGGGCATTCATGTGGGTACACACACCTGCACAGAAATGCATACATGTCAGTGAGTGCGCAGTGGAGAAAATAAATAGGGAGGGAGAATATGAAGCGTCTGGAAATGGAGGAGCTTGGCATTTTAGGTAGGATGGCCAGAGGAGGTCTTGCCGTAAGTGACTCTCGAGAGATTTTGGGAGGGAAGTGATGGCAGCGGCCACAGTGGGTCTCTGAGGCCTGCGCACTCCAGGCAGCAGAACAGCCAGGGCAGGGGTGTGTTGCCAGGGCTGAGGACCGGGAGTGTGTCTGTGGGCAGCAGGAGAGTGAGGGGGGTCTGAGAGTCACAGGAGAGAAGACAGGAGGTGCTGGGGTAGGAGGGGTGGATGGTGTGGGTGAGGGCATCAGAGTGGATATTCTCAGCCGCTATGCTGTGTTGCTGCCTAGCAGAGTCACTGTTAATGATTTATTACCATGGTTTGTTTTATTTATTTATTATTTATTATTTTTTGAGATGGAGTCTTGCTTTGTCACCCAGGCTGGAGTACAACGGTGTGATCTCTGCTCACTGCAACTTCTGCCTACTGGGTTCAAGCAATTTTCCTGCCTCAGCCTCCTGAGTAGCTGGGATTACAGGCATGTGCCACCATGCCCGGGTAATTTTTGTATTTTATTAGGGACGGAGTTTCACCATGTTGACTAGGCTGGTCTCAAACTCCTGACCTCGTGATCCACCCACCTAGGCCTCCCAAAGTGCTGAGGTTTACAGGCATGAGCCACCATGCCCGGTCAGTTTTATTGTTTTAATGCTGTCTCATCTCACAGGAGTGAGAAGCTTCTGTGATTTTCCAGATGGAGACCTGGCCTTGGGGGAGTTATGGGGGTCTGTCAGGCTCACCTGGGGAAGACTGGTCGGGTGAGGCTCTGAGGCAGCCATCCTGAGACTCTGGGCCTCTGTGCCAGGGCACACGGTCACTGGCAGCTATTTTTAGTTCCTGGCAGTGGTGCAGGAAGAGTTTGGGGCCTCAGGTCCGGCCAGGAATAGAAATAGAAATGTGAAGTTTCTGACAGGCAGCAGATAACACGGGCAATTTTCATCTTCCTCTTTAGTAAATCCAACTTTAACAAAATTGATTGCAATAAAAATAGCCTTTCAAGATGCCCAGGAAAAGCTCATAAGCCAAAGGATTCCTGTGCAAAACAATTTTTATCTTGTTATTTGAAGAAAGGCTTTATACTTCTAGTGGCCTTCTGGTCTGTGTCCACCCGGCTGCTCTTTGTAGAAGAGACCCCTCTTGGCTGGGAGTCTCAGGTGGCCACAGTGACTCACAGTGGTTCCTCCCAAGGGGACCCTGTCCTCATCCTTCTCAATATAGCTGCAGGCAGGAAGCAATTAGAGTAAATCCTGGGCCGTAAGACTAGGATCTGACTCTAGCATTTAATAATTCTCTCTCTCTACCTAGTCTAGCATTTAATACTTTTCTCTATCATCTATCTATCCATCCATTCATCCCTCTCTTCTCTCTATCCATCTCTCTATCTATCTGTCTGTCTGTCCATCCGTCTGTCCATCCGTCCTTCCGTCTGTCCATCCATCCATCCGTCTATCTCTCTGGCATCTTCTGAAAGGGACTTACTCTGGACCAGGTATTGACCTTGGTGCAACGGGTGTCTTATTGAGGAAAACAGACAGGATTCTATGTCCTGGCTTGTTAACTCTTATGTTTCAGCCTCTCTTGGCCTCTATTATCCCATCTATAAAGTGGGAACAATAATCCCCAGTGGGGAGGGCTCCGAGTTTACTTCAGATACTGGTGGACAAAGCTCTTTGGAACCAGCAGAATCATGGGCCCAAGGAGGGGAGTTTCGTTTTCTCCTGCTTGACATGCTTGATGGTGGATGTTTTTTAGAGTGTGATTTCTCTAGGACTTGTACCATGATCCATCTGAAATGTATGTGCCGTTTTCATTTTGCTGCTAAATATGGGAACCATCAAATGAAAGAGCACGGCGCCAGAGCGCTCGGGAGTTCTCGGGATCCCTGCGGACTGCGGGCCAGGGCTGCTGTTGGATGGCTGTCCTCAGAAACGTGAAGCGCATTTTCTTTCGGGAACAACGTTCTTTCGGATGTTCTGGCAGGAGGGAGACGGCATTCTGCTTGAGTCGTCGTGGGAATGAACAGGCCCCGTGCACAGAGGCTGAATGAAATGACTGTGATCCAGCTCTTCGACGAACCAGATGTACTCGAAAGAATAAACAATGATTTTGTTAATTTTGGATGCTGGTGCTTGAGGAAAAACAGATTTAATTAGATTTAATTAGAAGACGCTGTGGAGGTAGAGAGAGTCTAGAGGGGGTTACCGTACTGCATACAGCTTTGTGTTGCTGGTGATGTTCTTTGCTGTCCATAAAGTCAAATCCCGACTGAGGCTGTTGATAACATTTCTTTTAGGTATGGCTGGCACGCTGCTGGTAGGGTTCCTAGGCCCTTGCCTAGCTAGGAAGATGGCTGGCAGCGGCCTCAAGCCAGACAGTTCTCATTGGTCACTGGGTGGCGCTGTAAGCCCAGAGCAGCTTGGTTGCTCTCAGGAGTGAGGGGACTGTGTGTGCCTGCCCGTGTGTGTGTGTGTGTGTGTGTGTGTGTGCAGGTGCCATCAGTGGGGAGGGTGGAAGCTGGGCCTGCACCCTCATGTGGTTGCATTTGTGTTAACATGTGACGTGATTAGGAGTGTGAGCTGCTGTCCTGCCCGTGTCTGGGTTTGAACCCAGCTCCTCCTGTCACTAGCTCGGTGCTTCTGTTTTTGCCTCTGCTCCTTCTCTGGAGACTGTGGCTGACCCCCGTCTGCCACCTCCAGGTGCACACGGCCTCCCTGGGTTGGGCTGGGCTGGTAAACCCTCTGAGGTCTGTCCTGGCCATGTGGCTGTGGGGCTCTTTACTGGTGCTGGCCTGTCACCCCTGTTACCCCCATGCCCTCGCTGCAGCCTCTTCATCTGGGCCGTCCGTGGTGGCATCTGCCCCAGCAGCTTCACCACTGGGAGTGCTAGGCATGGCCCACGCCCCTGTGGAGTGCAGCAGGGAGCAGGCACAGCACTGGCTCAGCAGGAGACACCCCTGTCCTCTGAGCCTCTGGGGCGCCTTCTTCTGCTCCCCAAAGCTTCCTTTGAAGTCCCTGTCCCTCCTTCCTCCTCACTGCCTTCTGCCCCTGCCACTCTGCAGAAGGTTCCTTTGTGCCCAGGATGCTGCCGAAAGTTGAAGGGACACCTTCTCCTCACTCACCGGGCTGCCCGTGTCTATGCTGGTGGCTTCCGGGCTTCTGCAGAAAGGCCAGGGCCCAGTGCCGAGGGACCTGGGGTAGGGCTGTGGCCGTGAGTGCCCCTGACCTCCTTTGGGCCGCCAGGAGCAGCTCCCTGCTGGTCCACATGCCTGGCTGGAGCCCTTGTGGCCGGGATGGTGGCTCCCGTAACCATGCTCAGCTGCCCTCCTCTTCCTCCTCTCTCTCTTGTTTTCCTGGAGGGCTTCTGTTTTCTTTTTTGAATCTTCCTGGCCCAGGCCCTTTGCTGGGTGAAAGCTACTGTCACCAGGCTGCTCACTGTGAGCCTAGGATCTGGAGATGGGACTTAGGGAGGGCTGGTTTATTTGCTAAAACAGCACCCCCGACCCGGGAGCTGGGGCTGGCTCTGCTGGGTGGCTGGAGACCTGCACTTGGCATACAGGATAAACCTCTTCTGGGTCATTTCTTTCCTATAAAGCAAAAAGCAGGGGTTCTGGCCGAAAAGTTCTGAAAAGACCACTTTTGCCCTTTTAGATGTTAGGGAAGAGAATAAAAGGGAAAAGGACTAACTCTTTGATTTCTTTATTTTTGAAGATAAAAAGCCCAAGAATTTGTCAAAGACGATGAGCAATGCAAAGCTGCCTTGGTCTGTTTTGTCGAAACTGCTTTGGGGAAGGCAGGCGTTGTTCCTGGCATGGTGGGAATCTTGTGCTGTTTGTTTTACAGACACAGCCCTGAGTGTCTCTCGGTGGCTCCTTGTCTGTGGGGAGCACGGGAAAGCTCTGCTCCCACAAAAGGGAATCGGCCTTCCTCACCGTGGACGTGGGTTCTAATTTCAGCTCCCGCCCTTCAAAGCCAGGGCCTGGGAGAGTCCACCCGACGTTGCTCGGCCTCTGTGTTCTGGCTGTGATGACCTTGGCCCCACGGGGCTGTTGAGGGTCCCGAAGGAGCTGCTGCCAGGGAAGCTTGCTGCAGTGGCAGAGAACAAAACACCAGGTACTGGTGGGTGTGGCTCGCGGGGAACACCGCCGAGCGGCGTTCTCACCAGGATTTACTTCTGTAAAAAATGTTTCACCAGCAAATTACCTCAATGAGTCCTTCCTGGGGATTCGTAATTTGTTTGATACGTAACGCGGGGCCATCCAGGGTGTCAGCTGGAATGAAAGATGCACTGTAATTTGCCGGGGAGCTCGGAGGCTGCAGTGATGGTAATTAGAAGTGATTATCTTCCTCCGATTCCACCCAAGACCTCCCTGTCCTCGTGGTGGAGGTGGGAACTCCGCAGTGCTGGGAGAGACTGTGGCTGCCCTAAGGTGCTGCCGCCCGCCCTGAGAGCGTGCTCCTGTTCTTCTTTCCTGGGCCGGCCTGTGTCAGCGTGTCTGTTGGAAATAGATGCTCGGTGCCACAGTGTCAAAGGGGGCTGTCTTTGAAAATGGCCTCCACTTTCCAGCCCTGGATCCTGTTGGAATCCTGAAGCTGCAACTTGTAAACCTCTCCCTGAAGGGGCAGCAGGAGTGACCACGACAGGGACAGTAAGGACATCTATCTGCCCGCTGTGCTGCTGTCTCCAAAACACCCTGGGAGCGGGGCTGGTGGCTGTAGTTAGATGGTTTACACCCTGCTCGACCCTCAGCTGCACTTGCCAGATAAAATATGGGATTCTCAGCTCAGTTTGAATTTCAGATAAACAACGAATAATTTATTATTATTATTTCTTGTTTATTTGTTTGTTTACGCTTTTGAGACAGAGTCTCATTCATGTTGCCCAGGCTGGGGTGCAATGGCACAATCTTGGCTCACTGTAACCTCTGCCTCCCGGGATTGAGAGATTCTCCTGCCTCAGCCTCCCGAGTAGCTGGAATTACAGGCTTGCACCACCACACCTGGCTAATTTTTTGTTAGTTTTAGTAGAAACGGGGTTTCACCATGTTGACCAGACTGGTTTTGAACTCCTGACCCAAGGTGATCTGCCCGCCTTGGCCTCCCAAAGTGCTGGGATTACAGGCATGAGCCACTGTGCCTGGCCTAATTTTTGAGTATAAGTATGTCACCAATACTGCATGGGACATACTTATACTAAAAATTATTCATTGTTTATTCAAAATTAAATTCAAATATAATAATTCAGATATTATAATGGGGCATACTTATACTAAAAGGATCTGAATAATCTGTTTTCAGATTTAAGTGTGCGTCGTATGTTTATATTTGCTGAATCTGCTGCCCTGCCCTTGGTGGCCTGGGACCTTGGCTGGTTCCATAACTCCTGGGTCTCTGTCCTTCTTCCATGTGACAGGCCATCATAGTTCTGGCTGCACTGACTTCCCAGGGTGGTGGAAGGGAGTGAGGGCCGCGACCTGGTGCAGGTACGACCCTGTATGCATCCATAGTCGGGAGATTCTCAGCTCACCCTAAGTCTCCCTCTACCCCACTGCCCTCATGAGCCCCTGTTGGCCTCAGAGCTCTATCTAGGGACTCCCATTTCCTTGGTGGGGGGGTGGGGCTTGGCTGGTGGGCAGAGGACACCCAGTGTTTTAAGATCCTGGCTTGTCCAGGCCTCACTGCCCGCTGTGTCCCTGGTCAATGCCGTGGAGAAGGGGCTGGACGTGGGCCTTGGTTCTCTCCTGGCCAGCGTGGATGCTCCCAGCGGCCACACAGGCCACCTTTCTCCTTTTCCTCACCTGGATGCGGAATGAGGATATGGCCCGAGTCCCTCTTATTCACTCAGTTTGTCGTTCACCGCAAATTACTGGAACACTCTTCCAGATCAGGCACAGTGACGGGCCAGGCACACGGTGGTGATGGCCTCAGGTGCCACCCCTCCCGCCCTTCTGGGGTGCATGGTTTGGTTGGAGGAGGCAATTTGCAGTGAGAAACAAAAGAATACACAGAAGATGCACTGAGAACTCTGAATGTTGCCAGCACACGATGCCATTCCCGTCTCTGCCTGCTGAAGGTGGTTTTCATTTTATTTCCCATTCCCATTCTGGATGCTACTGAATACCCCACATCCCTTTGCTGAGAGTGCTGTGGAGTGACTGAGTGAGTGCGTGGGGAAATGAGCAAACATCTCTCTGCATGTATGTGGCCTTGCTGGGCGCTGGGATGCTTGCCCCCTGGGCTGTTTAGCTGACAGGGTTGAGCATCTACTCCGTGCCTGGCAGTGAGAGGAGAGAGACCAGGCCAACCCAGCGGAGGGAGAAGGTGCAGGGAGTGAAGGCTGGAGGGCCCAGCTCCAGCTTCCAGAACCCTCTCCTGGCAGAGTCACATGGCACATGCCTAATTCCTCCAGCATCTCATCATGACGCCTGTGAAGCACCACCTACCAGGGAAGGAACTGGCCACTCAGGCACCCTCGCCTGACACACACCAAAACCCCAGACTCTCAGAAGGCCAGCGGGTCCGCAGGTCGAAGGGCTGTCTTTGAAAATGGCCTCCACTTTCCAGCCCCGGATCCTGTTGGAATCCTGAAGCTGCAACTTGTAAACCTCTCCCTGAAGGGGTGGCAAGAGTGACCATGACAGGGGCAGTAAGGGCATCTGCCCACTGTGCTGCTGTCTCCAGAACACCGCGAGAGTGGGGCCGGCGGGTGGTCGTCGGCACAAATCATGTGGTTTGCACAAACAGTGCAGGCACGCTGAGCCCTGCTTCTGGGTTAGGGGCTGGGAATCCTCCCCAAACCGAAGTTCGCAGCTGCCTTCCAGGCGAGCAGGTAGCTTCCCTGCAATGGCAGGCTGACCTCTGGGTCAGCACCTCCCCAGGGCACCACCCAAATCTGCTAGTCGATTTTCACACACATCCCCCTTGCCCGGCACGCAGCAGGCCTGGCCGGATGATGGGATCTGGTGGGGCTGGGTGTGTGCCGGCTGGGCTGGGAGGGCCGTGGCCAGGAGGAAGCGCTCGCCCTGTGCTTGGCATTGAGTCGTCTCCTCTCTGCTCCGAGGAGTCACTGCTGTCTCTTTGTCCCTGTTTATCATTGACTCACTGTGGCCTTTCCTGTATGGAATGGGAAGGAGGGTCCCCACTTCTGAAGCACACGGGATGGGGCGGCTCCCCCGGGAGCAGGGGCTGCGCTCCTCCGGCCTCCACAGCCTGCCCATCTCTGTTCTTGGATCTGCCAACTCCCAGCTTGGCTAAACCCCAGTACCACTGTGAAGCCTCCTCTGCTTGCAACCAGCTTGGGGGGTGAGTTTCTCCAGCGCATGCACTCACCCAGAGTGGTTATTTATCCCCGAAGTCATTCCAAAGATTCATGGGCAGGGGCTTTCGGCGGCCTCCCATCCCCCGCAGATGCCAGCCTGCCTGGCGGAACGCGGGCTGCTCCTGCAGCAGTTGACCATGTTCCATCTTCGCCGCCGCACCGCTGCTCTGTCCCTGCCCTCGGCCGCTCCTGCATATTAAGTGCGGGGTGCCCGGCAGGCCTGCCAAGGCCTTTTCAGGGCCCATGTGTTCTCAGGGGAGATGAAAAGCGTGAAGCAGGCGTGGCGTGGGTTGGCCTTGGCACTGACCCCTGGTTCTAAGCCCTGAGGGCCCCCGGGACCCTCCCTTGGGAAGACTGGGGGCCCGGCCAACCCCACTCTGTGCGGTTACCCCTCCTCTGACACCCTCACCCACTCCTACCCTGGCCCCGCCTACCTCCCCTAACTCTTGTTTAAACAGTTAGGGGAGATCTCTTTTAGGCCATTAGGAAAAGGCGGCTGCAGCCGGGACAGGCTCCCCAGCGGCTTTTGTTCTGCTCAGGAGCCGGGTTTTCAGAATCCTGGTGAGGGACCATGTGCTTAATATGCCAGTCAGTGAGGCCGGCCCTGAGTGCCCAGCCCAGGCCTCCGCCCCCTCCTGGGCCAATTGGCTGAGAAGTGGGCGGTGGTGGGGGGCGTGGCTGGAGGGGGGTGGAGTGGGCTGCCACAGAGGCCCAAGGTGACCGCTTACCTGGGCCCAGTGAGCTCAGGGTCCAGCAGGTGTGGATGGGGATGAGAGTCCTGTCTCTGGGCAAACCAATGGGGTGCGGACAGTGAGGGTGGGCGGGAGGCTGGGCCGCTTCTTCCTCTACCCGCTGGAAGCCTGTAGGAGCCTGGACACAGGTGCCTTCTGATCCCAGCCGCCTCCTTACCCTCCCCAGCTGGTCACCTCCTCAGACAGGTTCTCTTTGGGTAGAAAACAGGCAAAGTCACAGTGGTCCATTCCCCACCTTGGCTTGGCTTACTTGGACCTGGTGTGCCATGGGCGTGGGCATGTGGCTCATATTATCCCTGCTGCGCACTGGAGGTGGCCTGGCGCTCCTTGCTCCTCCAGACACCCGTTTTGGGACTGATGTGGAATTTTTGCTGTGGAACAATTAGGTTAGCACAGTCTGATGTCATTCCTCTCTGAAGGAACTCAGGCTTTAGCGTTAGAAAGACCTGGATTCAACGCTGGCTCTCGCCAGATGCGTGGCCTTGGATAATTCTCCGGAGCCTTTGGTTTCTCCATCTGTGAAATGGGAGCAATGTTAGTGCCTCCTGGTGCAAGATTGTGCTGAGGATTTCAAACGTGCACAGACTCGAGAGTGTCGGCCATGGTTATTGGTGGCGGTGTTATTGTCCCCACCTCTAGTGCCCAGAGCAGGGCCTGATGAGGGGCAAGTACTTGGAGAGTCTGCAGCTGAAACGAGTGACCCTTGCTGGGGGTAGAGATAAGTCCCAGCCTGAGATTTAGGGACATCTGTGCTGTCCCCGCCATGAGGACTGAAGGGCAGACAGGACTCCCTGCGCTTCACAGATGAGGAAACTGACTTTCAGCGATGGCAAATGTCCAGGGTTGCACGGCTGGGGTCAAGTGCAAGAGTTAATGACATGGTGCATGCAACGGACTGATGGCATTTGGTACCCAGGCCTTGTCATGATAATCCCAGGGTGCATTTTGCCTTGATGCCTGGTTCCGTCAGTCAGAAAGGGATTGTGCCAAATCCATGAGTATCTGGGAATTTCCCGAGACTCCCTTTTAAGGGGGCTTTGTGCAATTTAGCAGTCATTCCACACACTGCAATTTCAGTCCTGGGTGAGTACTGACAGCAGCCACAGCTGTGTGGAAAATGCATGCATGAGTGCCGGATCATTCTATGGCCTGGGTCCTCTGTCCCGGCACATGTCCCACTGGATTCTGGGTATCTGGCCACATCTGTGTAAGGAACCCCCGTCCACCATTGCCCTTTGGCACTCTGACCAAACGCATCTGGGCCCCTCCAGGGTGTTGTTATGGCTTAAATGAACCCACAGATCTCACCCAGGGCTTAAATGAACTCACAAATCTCACCCAGGGCTTAAATAAACCCACAGATCTCACCCAGGGTTTAAATGAACCCACAGATCTCACCCAGGACTTAGATGAACCCACAGATCTCACCTAGGGCTTAGATGAACCCGCAGATCTCACCCAGGGCTTAGATGAACCCGCGGATCTCACCCAGGGCTTAGATGAACCCGCGGATCTCACCCAGGGCTTAGATGAATCTGTGGATCTCACCCTGGGCTTAGATGAACCCGCAGATCTCACCCAGGGCTTAGATGAACCCGCAGATCTCACCCAGGGCTTAGATGAACCCGCAGATCTCACCCAGGGCTTAGATGAATCTGTGGATCTCACCCCGGGCTTAGATGAACCCACAGATCCCACCCAGAGCTTAGATTAACCCACAGATCTCACCCAGGGCTTAAATAAACCTGCAGATCTTGTCCATGGCTCAAAGCCAAAGCCTTGGTGCCAGGGAGTAGGGTGTCTGTTTCCACGTTTCCATGCTGGCCTGGGCCTTTGATGCTCTAATCCGAAGGAGCAGTGGTGGGAAGCCAGGCAGCGTCTGGAGGGAGATGGTGCTGGGGAATCTGCAGTCTGAGATCCAAGCCCTTCCCTTCCTTGGTGACAGATGCTCCTTGTGAGCTGTGAGCCTGCGGTTTGGATGTGGAGCATGCACGCGATGGCCAGGGCGAGGGCCTGGAACTCTTTTGCTGTGGCCCTGCTGTGCCTCCCAGCAGCAACTGTCCACCTCCCTACAACCTCCCACCGTCTCCGGAGGCACAGCTCTCCTTCCTTCCAGGCTCTACCTCCTCCAGGGAGCCCTTCCTTATCCCGCAGCTAGAAGTGGGTCTCCCTCCCTCCTGGCCTCCCTGCCTTTACAGGGGCTCAGGAGTGTCTGCACAGCAAGCCAAGGCGAGAAGGCCAGTGAGATATTTGGTAAGCGGAGCAGCGGACCCGCCTGACCCGATTAGGCCCTCATATGTCTCCAGTGCCTTTCTGAGCCTGGGTCACTAGTGAGACCCCAGGTGTGGCAGGTAGGAGCAGGGGCATGTGGTGTGACCTGACTACAGAATTAGGCAGGCTTCGCCCACCCGTGATGGTTTTCATCGCAGCCTGATGTGGCTGGCTAAGAATTACATACTGTAAATGGACGTTTCTGTCTTTAATGGGCTTTTGTTCTTGTATTTATTGGAGGCTTTACTGTTTCTGGGTAATGAAATCCATTATCTGGTTTTCAGTGGAATACTTAGAAGATAAAATTATTGGAATGAATAAACAATGCAATATTTGTACCTAAACATTCCTTTAAAATATAATGGAAAACGTTTCTTCAGCACTTGCGATGTTTTGGCTGTTTGGCAACCGTCAACGGCGTCGTAAAACACAGCAGAGAAGCAAGCCTGCTCATCTTCATGAGGATGACTCCCAGTGCGTTTCTGCAGAGGATCTGGGACGTAAACAAGGCGTGTTAGGATTGCTGGAGGGACAGGAGGGGCAGTGCTTCTTTTTGCAGCTGTCAAAGCCAAGGCCCCAAGAGTGCTGGAGGTGGGCAGCGGGGCACGGCTGGGGGGACCTGGTGACCCTGGTGAGGGGCGTGGCAACGGCTGCTTCTTGGCTGAGCCCCAGCTCCTCATCTTTGAACTGCAAGTGATATCACCCGGGGAAGCTGCCCTGGAGGACCACCATGTGGTCAGATCAGCCAGTGGGTGGGAAAGTGCTGAGCAGGGGCAGAGGGCCTGCACCCTGGTGACGGCTCCCACGCAGGTCCTCGGAGGGCACGACTCCAGCCTGTCAGCAACGGGATCCCCCAAAACTCCTGACTCCACGTGCGGCAGGAAGAGGCCCCCTGGGGAAGGGGAAGGGAGACCCTGCGAAGGGGTGTTGGGAGAGCAGAGTGTTCTCCCCACCTGAGAACCAAGCCCCATCACGCACACAGCCCTGGGGGCCATGGGCTTTGTGAAAGGTCTGGCTGGGCCTGAGCCCGGATCCCAGCTTAGCTGCTGACTGTGTGTGGCCCCCACACTGAGGGAGGCTTTGCAACCCCAGCCCCATCATGCACACAGCCCAGGAGGCCACGGGCTTCATGAAAGGTCTGAGGCCAGGCCTGAGCCTGGATCCCAGCTCAGCCACTGACTGTGTATGGTCCCCCAACTAAAGGAGGCTCCATTACCCTAAACTGCTCTCAGGACAGCTGGTGATTTCATGATCGCAGGAGGTCGTGGCGGGGCTCAGCTGAGAGGTTGTGTATGGATGGTGTTTTGTCAGCTGGAGAGATGCCACACACACTAAGGTTCCAGGCAAACTCTTCCTTCTGCTTGTGTATGGGGCAGTGGGGGCCCAGGATGGATTCAGACTTCATAATCATCACACCAGGAGCACGTCCTAGCTGTGTGACTTTGGTCAAATTACTTAACCTCTCTGGACCTCCAGTTCCTCCTCTGTGAAAAAGAAGATGATGATCTTTCTGTGCTGGTGTCCTGTGAAAACTGGAGACGCATCTGTGAAGTGGCTGGTCTGCCAAAAGCCTTCCAGAACAGTAGTGGCGACCGCTCCCCTTGCTGTGTGATCCTGGGCTGTGTGCCTGGCTGGCCTCATTCTCAGTTTTCTCATCTGTGAAAGGACAGAATTTGATAAGTCAATTTTTAAAGGTCCTTATTCTTTATTTGATTTTATTCCTCTTTCCAGTTGTACACTAATTTTTCGTAATTATGATATTTGAAGCCCAATGCTTTAATCAGACTATGGCAAAAATAACTGGTCACCTCAAGAGACACAAAGTTGACAGAGATGGAGAATTCCACTCGTGGCCTAACTGAGAAAGGCTGGCTTCTGTGTTAGGCCAGGGTGTGAAGACGGCTCAAAGGCTGAGACCTGTGAGAGCTTGTGTCTGGCACTGGAGGGAGGGGGACTTGATGAGCCATTAGATGAGGCCAGCAGGGTTTCCGCCATCTCCCGAAGCTTCGTGGGCCCCTTGGTTTTTATTGTAAGTCAGTTTGGCAGTGGTATGTGGGATTTTGCAGTTTGTATCAGTCAGGACAGGTAGATAGTGCTGCAGTAACAAACAGCCCCACATCTCAGTGGCTTAAAAGAATCATGTTCTGTTACCTCACTGTTATATAGGTTAACTGAACTCCCTGTATAGTTCTTGCTTGGTTGTGATCAGATAGTGGCTGGGACTGGAGTTCTTTGAAGATTCAACCAGTCTGAGTGTCCAAGCTGGTTTCTTCACTGACATTTTCAGTACCTGGGCTGGAATGGCTGGAAGAGCTTGGGACTGGCTAGTATCACTCTGTCTCCTGCAGCCTCTTCATGTGGCTTGAGCTTCCTCACAGCATGGTGGTCCCAAGAGCAGCTGTTCGAAGAGTGGGAGTGGAGAGAAAGGTAGAAGCCGCCCGTGTCTTAAAGGTGAAACCAGAAGCTGGTACAGTGTCCTTCAGCTGTATTCTATGGGCCGAGTAGTTGCAGAGAAAGGCCAGGTTCAAGGGGAGGGGACACATTCACCTTTTGATGGGAGGAGTGTCAGAGAATTTGTGGCCATCCTTACTGTGCCACTGTCATCATTTGTGAGGGCTTATAGGGCACCAGGTCCTCGTCTAGGAGCTTTCCCGTGTCACTTCATTCAAGCCTCAATGACATCCTGGGAGATGGGACTATCACAGTCCCTGTTTTACAGATGAGGAACTAAAGGCGGAGGGGGACGTACTTTGCTCAAGCCCTCACATAGAGTATGTGGTGGAGCCGGATTCAAACAGAACTCCCTTCCCCTGCAGCAGTATTGACATGTGCAGTAGAGACGACAGCAAAGCAGACGCCAGGAGCCGCAGCCTTCCTGTCTCTGGTGAGAGCTGGGTTTACCCACTCCAATATGCTCCACGTGGCCCCTGCGCAGGGCCTGTATGCGTGTGAGCATGCCCTTGGCAGGCTGAGGCAGGAGTGAGTCTTCTCTAAGATGGGTGGGCTGGGCATGGTGGCTCACGCCTCTAATCCCAGTACTTTGGAAGGCTGAGGTGGGTGGATCACCTGAATTCAGGAGTTTGAGACCAGCCTGGCCAACATGGTGAAACCCCATCTCTACTAAAAATACAAAAAGTAGCAGGGTATGGTGGCGCATGCCTGTAGTCCCAGCTACCTGGGAGGCTGAGGCAGGAGAATCACGTGGACCTGGGTGGCCGAGGTTGTAGTGAGCCGAGATCATGCCACTGTACTCCAGCCTGGGCGACAGAGGGAGACTCCATCTCAGAAAAAACAGGAAAAAAGGAAAAGAGGAGTGAAGGCCTGCTTCCACCCGGCAATTCTCCTACCAGTCGGCAATTCTCCCACCACCGGGGCCTCTTTGTCTTTGAAGGTTTCTTTTCTGCAGGCTGCTCTATGCGTCCTTAAAAAAAAAACCCACGGATTCCCATTAACGGGAAACACGCTGGCTCTTCCGGTGTGGTTTCAAGTCAGCCGGCTTATTCCAGAGACATTTCGTTGTGAGTATTAATAAAAACAACATGCATTTTTGTGTGTTTCCATAGAGACTTCCCAAGATTTATGTCCCCGAGACATATCTGTGGATCCTGTGGAATAATTATCTACCCAACGTCCCCTGAGGGTCTGCGGGTCTCCCCAGCTGAGAGGCAGATGTTGAGGCTATTTGTGTATGAAACAGAGAAAGGACAGACTTAACCAGACGTGGGGTCTTTCATGTATTTGGGGAGTGTGAGGTGTCAGGGTACAAAGAGGCAAGGCTGAGGAACAGCTGGGCAGGCGGACTTTCACAGCTGTAGTTGGGGCTGTTTGACCATGGCTGCCAAGAACAGTGGGTTCCCTTTCACTTTGTTACTTAATAGGAGAAACCCAAGCTTTCACCGAAGGCAAGAAGAACAGGGCCTTTTAATATGGACTCGTTGCCGGAACCACCATGGCACCAGGGCAGGCTGGCCAGTGGGCACAGGGCCAGCCAGCAGAGGCAACATGGAATTCTTGTGGGGACGCTGGACTGGGAGTTGAGAGGGCAGAGTTCTTGTCCCTGTCTGCTGCCAAAGACTAGGTGACTTGGGCTAAGAGAGCTCTGGGGATCCCAGTATCCTTGTCTTTAAAATGGGTGCATTGCGGGTGCCTTTGACTTGCAGGTGACTGAAGTCCAATTCAAAGTAGCATGAGAAGAAAACAGGACCAGATGACTTTGCATCATGGGACGTTTCAAGGGTAGTGGCCAGCTTCAGGCGTGGCTTGTTCCAGGGGCTCACGCTATGCCTTCTGAGCCCTCCTTTCTTACTCTCTGGTCTCTGCTAAGGGATTTGGTCTGGAGGTAATAAGGAGTCATATAAAATTGTTTTAGGGAATTGAACAAACAAGTTTTTTCTTTTTTTAAGAAAAACCAAACATAAATATTTGAAACATGGAGAGAGGGTTGGGGGGACCAGTTCTGATTTTTCACCTTGTCTGGTTGTTAGAGCATCTCACATTGTAGTATACAGGAGGGCTTACTGTAAGCTGTAATGTGCTGTTCTCAGGACTAGGAGTTATCTCAATGTGATGGCAAGAAAGTGCTGGATTAAGGTGATCAGGATTCTATCCTTGGCTCTGACACTTTCACAGGTTCTGTGGCTCCGGGGGTGGGGTGCGTTCCTGCCTAAGCCTCAACGCCCTTTGGGTAAATGGGTATAATAGGATCTGACACACCCCCTGGCACCACATCTACATTCCAGGCAGGAAGAAGGCGATGGGGAGGTGAGACATCCTGCAGAGACCGAGGCTTTTGAAAAACCGATGCGACTTTGCTTATGTCTTATTGGTCATAAGTGGATCACGTGGCCACCTCTACAGCTCCCTTGGAGTCCAGGAAGCAGGTGTCTTAGCTGAGTTCATTGCCTCTGGGACAGATTTGGGTTTGGGTGGCAAGGAGGAAGGGGAGAGCGGGGACGGGATGGCCCTCATTCTGGAGCTACTGATGACAGTGGCCGGTACTTATCACACACACGCCTCTGGCTGCGCCTGCTCTAAACGTGCTGTCCCAGTCATATCACTCGCAAGGTAGGAAAAGGTCTGGGAAGGCCTTGAGTCTCCCACCTCCCTGCCCTCCTGCAGCACCACCCTCAGCAGTGAGCCCCTCACCTCTGGCCTGAGTCACGCTGCAGAGCTGAGATTCCACCTGGCATCTGGGGGCCACCAGCATTTGTGGAGGTTGGGGAGCTGCCTGGGGACCCGAGGCAGGAGAGTGGAGGTCAGGGTCTTCCAGACCGAGGGTGAGCAGGGGCCCTGGGGGAGGAGACTCCAGGAGCTGAGGGCCAGTGTGGCTGGGAGGGAGGGCATGCTGGGGCCAGGTGTGGGCAGGTTGGGCCTGGGCGGGGCAGGGCAGGCTCGGGGCCAGGAATGCATGGACTTAGGGCAAACCTTGAGACGCTGGGGGCTGGTCACGAGGGCACTCCGTCTCCTTACCCCTCCTTTTTTTGTGGAATGTTCCTGTGGTTAGACTTTTTCATTGAACATGTGTTAACTTTTATAATGCAAAAGAAATAATAAAGCGATTTGACTTTTGAAAATAAAGGCTCTCCGTACTTCCCCAAACGTCTTTGCGCCAGACAGCTCCTCTTTTTTCTTTTCCTTTTTTTTTTTTGGAGATGGAGTTTGGTTCTTGTTGCTCAGGCTGGAGTACAGTGGCTTGATCTCGGCTCAGTGCAACCTCCGCCTCCCAGGCTCAAGCAATTCTCCTGCCTCAGCCTCCCAAGTAGCTGGGATTACAGGTGCCTGGCACCATGCCTGGCTAATGTTTTGTATTTTTAGTAGAGATGGGTTTCACCATGTTAGCCAGGCTGGTCTCAAACTCCTGAACTCAGGTGATCCACCCGCCTCAGCCTTCCAAAGTACTGGGATAACAGGCGTGAGCCACAGCGCCCAGCCGACGGCTCCTCTTTATTAGCTTTACCTTCATAAGCCCCAAGTGACCTTGCAATTCATCACCCAAACCAGGACACTTCTGAGTGGGTCTGGGGTTCGGGAGGGGTTGGCACTGTGCTGGCCCGATGGGCGTCAACAGGGACTGTTGCAGGTGTGGAGGGCCCTTCCTCACCTAAACCGCAAACAGATGAGGTTTCTAAAAATTATTGTAGACAAAAATCTCCAACCAGCCTGGTACCTCACGAGTGGCAATCCAAAATCATTATTGTATTTCATTTAGAAAAAATGGAAACTGTCGAATGGAAAAATCCCCCTTAGCTGGCTGGGTACGTGGCATTATCTCTGCTCCACAGATGGAGCCTCAGGAAGCCGCATGACTGGTCCCAGCTCAGGGCCAGCATTTGGGATGGAGACCCCAGCTTGGACTGCTGACGCTGCCTGGACTCAGCCTCCGAATCTCCCAGCTGGGCTCACCCCTCCACGGCTGGTTTTTCCCAATTCGAGAGGCACCTGGGGGATTGAGGGCGTCCTGGTGATCATAGCCATTGAAGTAGCAAAGCCTGGCTGTCCCGGCCTTTGAGCTCTCCTGAGCAGCTGGGCTAAGGATGCCAGCTCTCATCACCGTCCCTGTCTCAGGCTCCCTTGTCCCCAGAAGCCCTGCCCACAAGGTTTGTGGCGGGGACGACCTGAGCCTTGCAGGGGAGGAGGGACCCTGAGGCAGCTCTGGGGTCCTGGGCCCCAAGGTTCTGTCCTGAATCCGTGTCCCTGTGTCCCTGCCTGCCTCCGGCCCTCTGTTTGTGACATACTCAGTTTATTCTGAGCAGTGACACAGGCCATCCCCCTGTTCTCATCAGGGATCTGCAACTCATTCCAGGCCCAGCAAAGGTGCTGCAGAAGAGGGATGGTGCTCTCTGCAGAGGCACATGAGGACCCCTCTGGTGCCTGCCTTTATTCTCCAGGTGCAGGTTAAGCTCCCACTGAATGCCAGAGCAGAAGGGCTGTCCAGGGGGCCGATGGCCAGGGTGCCCCCAGCTCCCTCCCAGATGAGGTGGTCTCATAGGAAGGACACAAACCAAAGATGCAGGGCCCACAGGGACACTGGGGAGGAAGTGACATGAGCCAGGCTGTGAAGGCAGTGCTGTATGGTGACAGGTGCCCAGCTCCTGAGGGGCCAGGGAGGATGTCCTGGCAAGGCAGCCTCTCCAGGTGGGCAGGAGGCCCCTGCCCTGCAGGAGGGTACATGGCCTGAACCCACCTCCCAAAGAAATCCCAGGATTCCATGGATGGAATTCACCTCTTCCCATAGCTGGGTGCTTGTTCCTTGTGACCCGGGTCCCAGGCAGCTTTGTTCTCAGGGTAAGAGTTACATGAAAAAAAAGCTCAGCATTGCTCATCATCAGAGAAATGCAAATCAAAACCACAGTGAGATGTCTCACCCCAATCAAAATGGCTAGTATTAAAAAGACAAAAAAATCACAGATGTTGGCATGGATGCAGAGAAAAGGGAACTCTTATGCACTATTGGTGAGAATGTAAATTAGTTCAGCCGCTGTGGAAAAGAGTACGGAGATTTCTCAAAGAGCTAAAAATAGAACGATCGTTAAATCCAGCAATCCTACTACGAAGTATCTACCCAAAGGAAAGAAACCAGTGCATCAAAAAGATACCTGTTTGTATGTGTTTGCACGTGCAAATTGTATGCACTGTTCACAGTAGCAAAGATATGGTATCAACCTAAGTGTCCATCCATGGGTGAACAGTTAAAGGAAGCGTGGTATAGAAACGCGGCGGAATACTATTCTGCCGTAAAAACGTATGCAACCATGTCTTTGCAGCAACATAAATGGAACTGGAAGTCATCATCTTAAGTGAAACAAACAAGGTTCAGAGAGTCCGATACTGCATGCTGTCACTCATAAGTAGGGACTAAGAACGTGTGTCCATAGACTGAAGAGTCTGGAGTGATAGTGGAGATTTTGACGGGTGATGGGAGGGCGATATGTTGGTGAATGGATATAATGTACATTATTTGGGTGATGGATCACCCATTATGCCATCTATGTGTGTAACAAAATTGCGCATGTACCCTGTAAGTCTGTACAAATAAAAAGGAAAAAAAAGAGAGGCAGGCTGACACCCAGGGCCTTGGGAATTCCATGGACGTGGCTCCGGATGCCCTGGGACAGTGCTGGCCGTATGGGCTTGGGCTGGTGGCTGGGCCTCCTGGTCTCCATCAGGAGGAGTCTAACAAGAATGACTATAGCACTGTTGACAGCAGCGCCTCTCAGTCCCGTGCACACAGCCCCTGGGGACCTGTTAGAGTCAGATCTGACTCAGCAGCTTTGGGCCGGCCGTGGTCCCATGAGGTCCCAGGGGACCTGATGCCACATCTGCAGCCCAAGCCTGGGCAACGGGGAGAGCACGGGTGGGAGGTGGCCGCCGTGCACAGATGAGTATGTAAGCATGTTTGTGAGTGTGAATGTGTACTCACTCAGCAAAGCACTGAGCGGTCAGGCCAGGCTCCTGCCCTAGCAGAGGTGACAGTCCGATGCAGAAGAAGGCAAGCTGTTTTCAGTGTAACTGGTGCTTCCTGGGCAGTTTTCGTGGGCCTTGGGAGACTCTAACCGGTGACTAAGCAGGGAGAGCTTCCTGGAGGAGGTGGCTTTCAGCTGGGCCCTAAAGGGAGATCCTTGTTCATCTTTATATTGTGCTTTAGTTCCTGGCAGATGGAGAAGCCTCATTATGAATGGGCTCAGTGAAATAGAATTGAAGTGAGTTGGATTGAATTGCTGGGGAGTGTGGGAGCCAGGCATGGGAGACAGCATTGGAGAGGGTGTGCTGGGGCATGGCTGTGATGAGGGGCCAGCCCGTCTGAGCTGATGGATTGCTGGAGCCTGAAGCTTGATGCCTTCTCCCTGTCCAAGTGGTCCAGAGACAGGCCTGAGCTCCGGGGCTCAAGAAGCTGGTTAGCCTCATCCTTTCCGGCTTGGATCAGAGGCCAGGAGGGGACTGGCTTTCTCCAGGGGACCTTCTGCTCACAGTCATGACTGAGAAACCATCTGCTTTTCCAACCTCTCATCTAACCGAGCCTGTGGTGCTGTCTGTCCACCTGCCACAGACAGGCCAGGGCATGCTCTGGGCAGAGCGGCTGTGCAGTGCAGCCAGCAGAGGCCCGGGGTTGGAACGTGGGGACCCGGGCCTGGCCCTGCTGGGGCTGGTCTAGCTGGGCAGGTCATGCTGTTTCTCCGGGTCTCTGCCTCCTCGCTTGCCCAAGGTCTACAAACTCAGACCTCTTCAGGTGCCAGGAGGCCACAGGTGTCAGGGGCAAGTGTCCTGAGGAACAGCCCTAGGGCCTGGGGCAGGGAGAGGCCCTTGAGAGTGGGGAGAGCATGCCTGGTGAGCACATGCCTGCCCAGAGGGGGCGGCGGCTTTTCTGCTCCAGCCAGGGCTGCGTCGAGGGAGCAGTATTTCCAGATCTTCGGATTCTTTTGGAGAATCTGGAAGTCTGTACTGTAGGGGGCTTTCCTGGTTTTAAATGTTGACGACCAATTAAAAATTAAAAAACAAAACAAAATACCATGTGTGACAAATAAAAGCCACCTGTGGCCCAGACTTGGCCCCTCAGATGGCAGTTTGCAGCCTCTGGGCAGGAACTCTAAACTGTGGGGATATATTCATTCATTTATTCATTCATTCATTCATTGAATACTCACAGATGCAAAGGCCCTTGCTAGGAACTGGGGGATTACAGAGCTCAACTGGAAATAGATTATATCCTTCAGCTCAGAGCCTGGGAGGCAGAAAAACCCCAAATCAAAGATAATGTGCTTACCATGAACAGAGAGGAAGCTGTGCCAGCTGGGCCTGTCAGAAATCAGCTGTGTCTTGCATGATGAGGGGTTGGGACTGTGGGGGTGTTGGGAAAGGGGGCATCCAGGATGAACAGACATGCTGGGGGCAGAGTTTGGGGTCTGTTGGGGAAGAGTGGGGAGCTCAGTTTGGCCAGAGCTGGATGGGGCTGGTGAGGTTTGGGATCCAAGTGAATTGAATCTTCAGGCCGAGTGTGGGCACTGGCCCCAGTCACCCTTTCCCAGCGTCCTTTGGATGTGGGTGTCATTGGTAGAGACTCACAGGTCATTAATTTGTGGCTCCCGGGCATTCGCTGGTGGTTTGAGAAGCTCAGTAGGAACCTCTCAGTATTTCTAGAATAGAACAGGTTTTGCTATTTTAACATCTGGGAGACCTGTGGGGCAAGAGAGGGAGAAGGGATATTTTTAGAATGTGTGAAACGTGGCCACACTCCCTGGGGCCCTGCAGCAGGCAGGTGGCCAGGGGACAGAAGTGATCTTTCATGCAGATGGTGACCTCCCCAGGCCTCTGCAACCCAACAGGACAGATCGGTGATCAGGTCAGGCTCCTGTGCCCTGCGCCAGGAGTGCCCACCAAGAACCCTAAATGGGGGAGGGGTCAGGTTTTGCTCAGTACTGACCTTGAATAGGGCTGTGTGAGGGCAGGGAGACCCAGGCCCTGGGGGGTGGGGGTGGGAACTCCCAGGGGCTCCAAGAAAAACCAGTGTAAGTGCAGGCCCTGAGAGGCAGCAGGGCAGGGAGAGCCTCTCCCCATTGTGAGGGTCACGGAGTGGCTCTTCCAGGCAGGGAGGGCTGGGCTTGTGTCCTGCACACTGACTGAGAGTGTGTCCTTGGCAAGTCCCTTCCCCTCCCTGAGTGCCAGGCTTGTGACCCGTAAAAGGCGGCGACAGGAAGAGAAGCGCGTGAATGGGAAGCTCGCGAAAGGTGCCACGTGCTCTACCCACCGTGCGCCCACTCTCCTCTGGCCTCCCCCAGCCCCTTGTCCTTCTCTGCCTGCTCTGTTGCTCTGTGTCCTGGAGGTGAGTTTCCAGCTCGCTTACCTGACCTCCCTGGCCCTGGTCTCCCACTGGCTTTGGCCAATGGAGGCGCCTACAGGAGGTGGAAGGAAGGAGAGGTTGGGGGATGGGTTCCTGCAACCTTCTCCCTGAGACCTGGGGTTGCTGTGTTCGCTGCGTTCCTCTGTCCACAGCTCCACGGCTCAGCCCTGGCCCATGGCTACGGCTCTCACCTGCCCAGGCACCTCTCCGCTCCATCCTCTTCCTCTTTCAGTGTTGGGGGAGAGGCAGCTTTCAGCAGGGGCAGGGCACTTCCGCTATACCCCCTGCTGGCTCCTGGCCTCTGTCTACACCTCTGAGATTTGCCCTTTCTTTAAATTCTCTTCTATTAACTGTGTGGTTGCTTGTGCAGACCCTGGCTGACACAGGTGTACCTCATTTAATTCTTACCATATTCAATTAAAAAGTGATGCAATCATCCTCATTTTACAGATGTGGAAGCTGAGGTCCACAGAGTTAAATTACATGACTGGGGGATTTGAATCTAGGCTGTGGGACTGAGGACCGCCTCAGAACCCACATTCCTAAGCACAGATAGAGTCACTGTACTCTGTCCTCGTAGGCCCAGGGTGTGTGGCAGGTGTTTGAGAGATGGGTGCTGTGCTGAGGGTGTTCTTCCTGCTGGGAGTGCTGTGCTTTCCCTGGAACAAGAGCTGTCCCTGACGTCAGGCTCAGAGGTGGCCCTTGGTGCAGCCCCTCCCAGAAGCCCTCTTGCTCCTCATACCCCATCCTGGCCTGCCCATTCTCCGATGTAGCAGCACCTGCCTCCCCTCCTGTGTCCCTCCTCTGCCTGAGGAGGTGGTTGTAGGCCCCTCACTGTCCTGCATTTTCTGTTTCTCTCCTAGTCATCATCTCATTCACACTTTACATGCCCTTGGGGTTCATAGCATCTCCGCATTTTACAGATGAAGACCTGACACTCTGACACTCTGAGAAGAGGAGCCAGCTCCCTGCATTGCTGCAGATGAAGTGGAGGAGTGAGATTTGTTCATGTGTGGGGCTGACTCCAAAGCCTGTGGGTTCACCACTGGGCCACCCAGCCTGTTGGGCAGGATGGAGTTTTCTCTGACAGCCCAGGCTGGTGCAGGCAGGGCTGAGGGGGATTGGGGGGAACACAGAAGTTCCTGCATCTGTGCTGCTGCTGCCCACCACACCCCCTCACTTTCTTCTCCTGCCCTCCCAGGCCTGGGTTGGGGAGGGGTAAAATAGAGCCGCCTTCTGCCCTTTTCTCTTTCAGGCCTTGGCAGCCAGATGAGAACCCATGTGTGGGAACTTTTCTTTTCCCTGTGGGTGTGAGGGGACTGGACACCAAAGGGTGGGGAGGGGGCAGCCGCCCTGGATGCCCAGAACCTTCTGGCCAGTTGCCCCCTTAGGGGCTGGATTTCCTCCTCTCTGTGGCCACTCAAATGGGTCTTCTGTGTGGATTTATCACAGGAGGGTCAGACGGGCCACACCCGCTCTCTGCCTGAGCTCCTCTGTCTGCCTCAAGCCTTCTCCCACATCCGCACTTCCAGGAACGCCGAGCAACCAATTGCTGTGATTGATCTATCAGTGGATTGATTGATGGGCTGGTCTCGGAGTCACTCAACAAACATGTCGTTTGCTTTACTGACCCTGGGCTAGTGGGGCTTTCAGCAGTTGTTGGTGGAGTGAATGAGTAAATGAATGAATGAGTGGACGGGAGCTGTGATGGTTACTATCTCAAATGGTCATGGGTTGTGCTGGAGATGACATGCCAAATATAGGAACGTAACCAGGTAGAAAAGCTCTCTGCCTCCTGTGAGACACACACAGAGAGTTAAGGGGCAGTGTTAGGGGAAGGAAAGTCAGTGGCAACTCAGGGTGGTAAGGAGGGCAGAACCAGAGAAGCTTCCTGGAGGAGGTGGCATTTCAGCAGGGTCTTGAAGGCCCACTGGTGCTTGAGACGCAGCGGGGAAAGCCAGGAAGACGTGGTGTGACCCTTTTCCTCCTGCTGCTCCTTCTTTCCTCACAACCTCCCACAAGCAGGGTCTATGAGCCCTTTCACAGATGGGGACACCGAGGCTCAGAGAGGTGGAGAGTCATCCTTGAGGTGCGCATGGCCCTGAACTTACTTGATCACAGATCGCTGTTTTGTTGTTGTTTTTACCTTAGAGCAGTCATCAACATCTGCCAGATGCTGTTTGGGAAAAACTGTCTCGGAGGATGGAGTTCTGACTTACGGTCATGCTGGCTTCCCTCTGTATGGCCAGACACTGCAATGGTTGCTGGAACCAGCCTGGGCATTCTCCTGCTTTCTGCCCCCTTACAACCTTGTATAATTGGAAAATGTCAACTGCTCTGTTGTCTAACATTACATTTTGGCAGCAGGCGTTTGATCCAGCTTGCAGAGGCCGGAGGGGCTGGTGATTCTCTCCAGAGTTTGGAGACCCTTCAAAGGGAAGAGACGGGTCTCCCAAGGCAGCCCAGACAAGGGCTTTGCAGTGGCCATAAATGTGTCATATTTAGCTCTGCGGCCAGGCAGACGGTGTTGCTTCATTAGTAAATGTGCTGTTTGTCTGCCATGCCTGTGTGGTCAAGGCATGAGGTTATATTTATTGAATGCAAATCATGCCACAGACATTTATTTCTCTGTCTTGCTGTTTACTCCTCCCTTTCTCTCCATCCGAGATTTATGAAACATATGGATCTTTTCTTTAAACAATCCCTCAAAAGCTCTGGCTTGCAAATTAGTTCCTTGAATGATCAGCTGTACATATCCTGCATTTAATAAATTCAGTTATTAAGGAAGCTGCAATTGATTATTCAATTACAGCGGATTGGGAATCAGGCTGCTTGGCAAGCCTGAGGCACTGGATTGAGTCATAAGAGGAGAAAACACTTCAGAACCAGCCTTTCCATCAACATGCCCTGCTGTAACAGAGCTCAGAAGCTGTGCCCGGGGCAGGGGCCCTGAGGATGTGGTACCTGATGCCTTCTGATTGTAAAGAAATTAGCGAGCCAGCCCACTGAGGATCCTTTCCATTTGATTTGTGTGGATTGGGAAATTTGCATTATGTATGAAATTTGCAATTTGCATTTCATTCTAAGGAAAAGCCTGAACAATATTGATAAATGCATTTTATGTGTATACAAAACAGATGTGAGCAAGATATGGGGGTTCTGGGAGTGGAAGTGTGTGTGATGAAATTAGCTTTGTAAACATGGTGTTCATACAGGGGGAAGATGATAATTGAGATGCCAGAGGCCTCAGCAGAAATGAAGGATCTGATCTACCCATCTACCTATCCATCTATCCACCCACCCACCCATCCCTCTATGAATCCATTCATCCATCCATCCACCCACCCACCCACCCATCCATCCATCCATCCATCATCCCCTCACCCACCCATCCATCTGTCCATCATCTGTCTGCGCCATCCTTTGGGTGTGAAGTACTGTCTCCCTGTGGTTTGACTGGGTCTCCCTGATGGCTGGCGAGACAGAGCCTCCTTTCTGCCTGCGTGTGCTGAGGCTGCCGGGCCCGGCCATGCAGTGTGTCTGCAGGTGTGTCTTGG
>CAUYLG010046126.1:0-65324 GCA_963573385.1 Cacajao melanocephalus
AAATTATATATCTGATAAGGGAGACCAATATCCAGAACATATAAAGAACTCCTACAACTCAATAATAAAAAAACAAAAATATTAAAAATGAGTAAAGGATATTAATAGACATTTTGACAAAGAAGATAGACAAATGGCAATAAGTACATGAAAACATGGTCACATCACCAATCAAAACCAAAACCAAATTCAAAATCAAAACCAAAATGAGATACCACCTCACATCTATTAGGATTGTTATAATCAAAATGATATATAATAGCAAGTGTTGGTGAGACTATAGAAAAATTAAAACGTCCTGATTTTGCTAGAAGGAATGTAAAATGGTGCAAATGCTATGAGAAACAGTTTGACGGTGCCTTAAAGAGTTAAACATAGAGTTAGCACATGACCCAGAAATTTCACTCCTAGGTGTATACCCAAGAGAACTGAAAGTACATGTCCACACAAAAACTTGCACAAAAATATTCATAGTAGCATTATTCATAATATCAAAAAGTGGAAACAATCCAAATGTCTAGCAAATGATGAATGGATAAACTAAATATGGTATATTCATAGGATGAAATATTATTCAGCAAAATAATGAAGAAATAATTCATGGTACAATATGGATGAACCTTGGAAACATTAGGCAAAGTGAAAAAAGCCAGTCACAAAGACTGTATATTACATACTTCCACTTATAGGAAGTATCTAGGATAGGTAAATCCATAGAAACAGAAAATAGATTAGTGGTTTATAAGAGCTTAGAAGAGAATGCAAAATGACTGCTAATGGATGTTGGGTTTCTTTTAGGGTTATGAAAATGTCCCAAAATTGATTGGAGTGACAGTTGTACAACTCTGTGAAAGAACTAACAATCACTGAATTGTATACTTTAAATGTGTGAATTGTATGGTATGTGAATTATATTCCAGAGAACCTGTTAAAACATTTAAAAAAAAAAAAAAAGCAACTGATGGAAAACAACAATAAGAGATATGCAGACAAAAAATCCCAAATATTCATAGGAAGAATGTCATAAAGTTTTACATTCATTCTGTGTTCTATCACATCTTTGGCTGAATGGCAAAAAAAAGAGAGAAAGTAGAAAGAGGTGGGTGAATACTGACGCCCTCAAATCAGTCAAATTGAATAAAGAGGAAATTCTAGGGAAAATATTAAAAATTACAGAAAGAAGAAGTTGGGGACACTGAGCATAAACTTTGGTGACCTCAATTTTACGGTGGGCCTATCCACTATTCCTCCATTTAGTTTCTAAGATCTTACTAGCAACCTTACGGCTTGCATCCTCCATTTCTTTGCCCAGGGTATGCTGAATACATGTCTATGTGTCTTCTGTTTTATTTCCCGTGTAGGTTTTATGTGTGCGTACTGGGAGTGCCCTTTCGTCTCTCCCATGAACCAATGCCCCCCTCCATAAACACTGTGGGTTCCCTTTCTGGGCATATTTCAAAGATCAGTGTAACAAAATTATTTTATATGAGTATTGTTGTTCCCAGCAGAGTCTTTAAAACTAGAGAGGAAACTGGTGTAAGTCTACAATACTATAAGGGCCAGAGGACAGGGAAAAGAGCAACATACCCATTCTATCAATCTCATCATCTTTATACTTTCATTGATTAGGAGCCCCTGATTACAGCAAAAACGAAATCAGAGGCACTCTGCAGCACATTTTTTAAAGTATATTATGCCTTTTCTGAGATCATTTCTCCTCTGGATTCTTAGATTCCAACCTTACGGCTACCACCTATATGGCCAAATGTACTCTAATCCCACTGCCCACCAATTTAAGGTCCTGTATGCTGCAATTTTCTATAATTTTCCTAAAACTATGATTATCTGTCCTGGCTTCAATTTATAAGGGGACTGCTGCTAGCATGAAAACCTTGCCCTAAAAAATAAAAATTATATGTAGTCTTTAGAAAGACAACTCTTCAAAGCCATTCTGGGTCTAATTTCTCAGCAGCAGAATGTGTCCATAGGGTGCTGCCTTCATAGGAGCTCTGGAAACACCCAGAGAGTGGACACAACACTATTTAATAACTGGGTTAGATGGTTCGGAGTGCCATGGTCTGGGTATTTAGGTAGGATGTATACCAAATTAGGTCACACAATACATTCTGGAAAAAGAAGGGTTGGGGAGGAGCTACAAAACAAAAAGAAAGAAAAAGGAAAAAACCTTTAGGACTATTGCAGAATAGCTAATGTATGTTGTATTAACTGGTTTCAATTAAACTGAATGATCCTGACTGTGAGGCAGTCTCGGAGAGCATGCTGAAACAATCAACACTTTAAAAGAACATCTCCTCTAGTTTCTATGAGAAGCATCTGTTTTTATATTGATTTCCCATAAAAGAGAGAAATTACTTTCATAATCTAGAGACACATAGTAGGAAAATGTTAAAATGTTTTTAACTGAAAAGGGATACCTGGCCCCACTCCTTAAAAATAGCTGTATACAAACAGAAATAAAAATGGCTGAGAATACAAATAGCTCTCACTAATACGATACTCCTATATCATCGGTTCCTGCCTGTCAGAGAATAAAAAGTTTCTTTTCAAGAACTGCAAGATTCTGCTTTCAAAGCCTTAAAGAGTTGTATTAACTCCTAGAACCTTTTCCCAGAAAGGGCTCTGCTAAATAAATCTAAATAAGTACCCCTAAGTTACTGTCGGGTTATTGTCTGTTTTTTTATGCTCTTTCTCACCAATTCATCCTGCCCCATGCACTCCCTTCAGGAATGACCTATCCTTTTCTTTCTTTTTTTCTAGCACTTACCAAGTACTTACTTTGTGCCAGATGCTATGCTAACACTATGCATTCTTTCATGTAAATCTCAAAATATCCTGTTATGTGCATAAACTCAGATTAAATAAATTGTCCAAGGTCATACAGCTTACTAGTAGAGGAGTAATACTTTACTCTTTCCACTTACTAGTGGAAGAGTTAATACTTTAACACAAATCCTATTCAGGGTGTACCTTTAACTATGACCAAATATTGCATCTTTTGTCTTCCAAAATCCATCTTAAGGCAACTTCTCATTTGGAAAATATGTAGTGCTTTTTATAGACTATTATTAAATAATGTATTGCCAAGTATAATTATGATTTATTTGTACATATTATTTCCTGCTATATGGAGAAATCCAAGCTATAATATGTGTTCAGTAACTACTTCTTGAATAAGTAAATGAGAGTTGACATATTCAGAATTCAGTGTTCTAATTTATAAATGTTTATGATATTTGAAAATATTTCACATATCTGCTTATAGTGAATATTATACAGTGACAGAAACATAGATATAGCAATCTATGATAAACATATAGCGATATCTATGATAAGTTCCATCGTAGCAGTCAACTTAGCTATTAGAAACTTCTTTCCTCGCATTATTCTTTTATTTCCAGTAACTAAGGGGTGTGAAAATATGAAAAGAAACAAAAAAATTTTTGTAGCTAAATCTTGTGTATTTATATTTTGCATGTCTAATTGATATAATCACTTTCTGAGTATACAGCCACTTCTGAGTATACCCAACAACTAAGAATTGAGTATATTCAGAATTGGGTTTCGAGATATTCCTCAAAATAATTAAATCGATCCATGAGCCAAAGCCATACTGAGTGGTTCAAAAACCATGCTCTAAAATGTGGCAGCCACTCAAGCTCCTTATAGCTGGTCAAATATAAAGTTCTTTAATTCCAAGTGCTAATTCTTATCCTAGTTTACCTAGATTCAGAAAGTTCCCTCTCTTCATCTAAGCCCCAGAATCTGTGGGCATCTTCTTAATTGTTTATAGACAGTAGAAGCTCAGGTCACTACTGTGTTTATATTTATGGCCATACAAACCAATGAGGCACACACCAATTTAAACATAAAATGTAGGGGTACGGAAGGCTATCATTCTAGTGATTAATATAGCTGAACAATGAGAGAGAAATAATTAAACAGACACATTTTTCACTAGGAAAGATATTGCATGGATTCAGAAAGATTAATTATATCCAGATTTCTAAATTGGGGCACAAAATTCCTTTTCTGCTTGAATCCCAATCTGTATATTATAGTTACCAATAAAAGGACAAATATTTTAAAAAAAATGCCTCTCAGCCCCATTACTACCTAGGTGCTGAGTACAAAAAAAAAAAAAAATCCAGGAAGAGAGAGAACAAATAGTTAATAGAAGCCATTTTCAAGGCAATATGTAACTGGTGACAGATATTCGCAAAGCAATCTGGAGAAGCCAGAAATCCAATGATAAAAGCTCTGCACTTAAAATGAACTTGGGGAAAATGCAGACATGAAAATCAAGATTTTTTTGCAAAACATAATAAGGCCTAATTACAAGGATACAATCATTCCAAATAGAACAACAAAGAGCAAGAATAGGACAGTGGAGAAAGAACTGTAGGAGATAACAAACTTAATTTGAAAAATGCACAAGGATAATAGAAACTATCAATTTACTATGCATATAAGCATGTATTAATTTATTTATAACTTGATTTAGTCCATGTAGAATTTAAGACAGGCCAGACATTGTCTGGAGCACAAGGCTAAGATTTTCACTATTTCCTGAGAGATGAGAAAATGAATATTAATACCAGAATTTCATACATATCATACATAGTTTTTTGTTATATAAATATGCATGTTAATTGTAAAGTCAGCTCCCCATATTTTTTATTCTATAAGGTGAATTAAGTTATTATCAAATTATTTCATCATTTTTAAATATACCCATGTTGTCTACAGTCAGATATTTGAAATATATAGACACAATTTTTCAAAATCCCAGTGTTAATGCTTTTTTCTGTCTGAGACTACTACTTATTAGACTAGCTCTAGGGCAGACTCAATAAACATTGCTGACTAGTAGTATTAAACTGTTTTCTTCATGGTTGCAAGCAAATCAAAGAACAAACCCTGTCAAAAATAAATAAAACAAAATCTAAATAACTGAGAAAGAAGTAACATTGATTATTGACAAGTTACTGAGGCCATTTCACAGAATCCAAGAGTTTTGAGTACATAATAACTAAGAAGGGCAGAGACACAGTAGCTTTAGAGGTCTAAGCAACTGATGCTCACATAACTTTTCCAAACTATTTTCATTCATATGATTCAATATTGATGACTATCAGTTTGGTATATCTCTAGTACAAATTTCAAATTCCCAGGAAAGAAAATTCAACTAGCCCTGCTACAATCAAATGTCTACTCCCTGGATCAGTCAGTCATGGCCAGGGGCAGGCTCACAAAATCTAAACATGACCACCAAAGCCCACGTCTGTGGATTGGGGCTTCTCTGCAGAGAAAGCAGATCAGTATGTGCTGCACAACTCCTTCGGAAAATATGTATTTCACTGGGAGCTATTATTACTTTTAAGTAAATAGCAAAGGAAATTTATGAAACCAGTAGCCCACAATTCTGTGGCAGAAATGAAAAGAAACATCTACTTTCTGATTCTCTCACCTGACCACAACTGAGAATAAAACTTCAATGCTGGCACTTCTGACTTGTGATCTTCAGGAAGAGTCTTAAATGTAATTTTTTATTTGTTCCTAAGGTTCTAAAATTGAAGAACCTAATCTGGGATTCCCAGATCCCATTGGTTTCAACTCCAAGGGAATAATGAAGGGTCAACGATTTATAATAATTCAGAAGACAAAATTCTGATTATGCATTTCCTTGCAACAAGACTGCACAAAGTAATAAAATATGAAAGCTCTTATATTAATATTTTTGGCTGAAATTACCAGTGTATTAGAGGATCAGAAATTCTTATTAGTGTTATACATGAGTGTGTTTGATTTACATAGGATTATTGCCTTATTCATGTTTCTATCTCCAGCAATTGGCATAGTACCAGACACAGCTGAATGAAATTACTAAATATTGTAGCTTGAAAACAAAATTCCCGAAAATACGTATTCTATGGTACTCTCTTAGGAAAAAAGTGTTAAAGAACGATGAACAGGAGAAATAGAAACTACCAACCTAAGACAGTAAAATACCATTATTAATCCTCTTTACCAAGAAATCTGAGAGTTGTGAAATAATTTATTAAAACTCACAAAGAGAAAAATCAACATATAGGAGATTCATTCATTGAAACTTAACTCCCAGAATTTCTGCCATGTACCACAAATTTTACTAGCTGTGGATATACAAGTACCCCAAAGAGCACATGGTCTCATGGAGAAACAGATGTAGGAATAAGTAGTTATTAAATGATATTATCAGGGATACAATAAAAGGAATGACTGATGAACAAACAATCATTAAAACACATTATTTCTCAGTTCAAGATCCACCTGATCAATATGGCAAAACCTCTTATCTACTAAAAATACAAAAAATTAGCTGAGATTGGTGGCATGCACCTGTAATCCCAGCTACTTGGGAAGGCCAAGGCAAAAGAATCACTTGAACCTGGGAAGCAGAGGCTGCAGTGAGCCAAGATAATGCCACTACACTCCAACCTGGGCAACAGAGAAAAATTGTATCTCAGAAATAAAATAAACAAAAACAAAAGAACCACACTATTTCTCTATCATAAGCAGTCCCTAAGCATGCACTCTCCTCTGACCATCTGCTCAGAAAGTATAACATTTTCATATTATCTAAGTCTCCAGCGAGTCTTGGCTCCCTCTGCACTGCGGAAATACCTCCAAAATTTAGCATCATCATCTCTCCTTCATTAAAGGCGATCTCACTTTCTCCTCCTGCCACAGATAAAAACGGAGGAGAAAAGCTTCATCTCTTACACAATCAGAGAAAATCAGACTCCTCCATGCTTTACTGCTAATATAGTTGTAAGACATGCTGTCAGTCCAGTTGTATCTTTCAGCACCTGATAACTCAACAATAGATAAGGATATTTAAGAAGCTCCACATATTGCCTTCACTTTGCGAGTGAAATGAAGAGAATGCCCAAAAGGTAACTTTCTAATTTCTCATCTCCATCACACACAAATTATTTCATGACAAACTGTCATTTACAGTATATATAAGTCCAAGAGATACCACTGTCATTTCTGTCAGGAAATCCATGTATTACAGAGTACCATACTTTCAGACACTTTCTTCACACATTTCAGAGTCCAGAGTAGTACGAGTATATGCAACGAGAGGAAGTCTGGGATCTGTTCCCAGCACTACAATTGATGCACTATTCTTATTCCCTTTGCATTTAAATCTCCCATTTGCAGCACAAGGTTAATGACATAGTACCTGTTTGTTTTTAAGGCACTAGAAAACTCTCTGGTAGAAGATACTACGCAAATGCAGAGACTATTATTAAAACAGGAAGAGTTGAAAATTGCAAGTTGGTGTGCTCATCGCTATTAAGCAGTTGACACAGTAACAAAAGAGAAAGCAGCTTTCTTCAAGGCATCTAAAATCAAATACTGCTGAACATGCAGCTATGGAAAAATATATGTGCAAATATATTCATTTTAATGACCTTCCAAATCTAACTCATCAATAACCCATCTAAAGTAATCCTTTCCAAGTTATCCTGCCTCTGACAAAATGCATAAAACCCCTAATCACAGGAATTTTTTTTAATGCAAAGCTTTCTGAAAAGTTATTCTTTCTCCTTGCAAAATATTTGCTGTACTCCAGAATTTCAGAACACATACGGGCTTATTCCACTAAGATTGTTCCAAAATATAGAAACATTTCTCCTTCAATCTGGCCAATCTTGGAATAATCAAACTTACAGTACAGTGTTGGACAGGCATCCAAGCAGGGGCTTCCACTGAACAATTCTGGGCTGGGCATCTGCCTTGGTTTTGCTGCAAATAAGTAAAAATGATATTATATTCTATTTATTATGTCCAATAGATATACACTAGCTGACATGTTTATTATCAATATGTTTATTACCTGATTTACAAGCATGGCAGAAAGAAAGTGCTTTTTTGGTGCAATGCTGCAGAAAACTAGGTACATATTTCTACTCTTATCAAAGCACAAGATATCCTTTTCCTTTGTTATTACTCTAAGTACTAGGTTTTTGGCACCAGGCTTTCTAAGCATCTAGCCTTCTAGGCCTCAATACCAACCAACTGAGAACTCTCATAACCCATAGGCTGACTGTTCCCTTCCAGGCTTGTAGTCAAGACTGATACATGCTGTACTCCTGTGAGATCACATGAGTCAAGGTATAGAAAACTGTTTATTTGTCTCTGTTTCCAGACTATAAGCTAGTGATGGTGCTTTTCTCTAGAGTGTTTCACAGAACTCCAGAATGTTGAGTTGAAAGCAATAGATCTTAGAGGCCTTTTTATCACATCAAAAACTTAAGTGAAGAGAAATGAAACAATTTTCTCAAGAAGTCAGAGGTTTGACATTCTAAGCCATTTTCCAAGCAATTCTTTCTACAAAAGAATTTTCTCTCTAGTTAACCTATACTTTTGCTGTAATTCCTGTAAATTTACTTCTAATTGGCTTTAAAAACAATACAGTGCTTTCCTTTCACCAGAAATACTGCTCTACCCCTTTCATAATGAAAACTGGTTAGTCCAAAAGAGGAGTGATTTTAATAAACCATGTTTAATCTTTTATTTCTTTCATTGTATGCTCAGTGATAATATATGCATACTTATAATGTTAATGATCACCACAAAATCTACAGCTGTGATTTACTGAGCAACTAAATATGCAAGGCATTATTCTGGACACAATATATATTATTACTAGTCCCCAGAATAAACATGAACAGGAGTATTATGCTCATTTTGTGGTGGAGAAAACACAGACTGAGAGAGGTTAAACAACTTGCCTAAAAGTCACCCTGCTAGACAACAGCATCTCTGAGATTGCAGCAAGACTCTGGCTGACTCTGGTACCCACGTATGTTCTTTCTTTTATAAGAAGTTGCCTCTGTTATTTTAGATTTTCTCTTAAATGTGAGTTAAGGTGTGTCATCATCCAATCTGAATTCGTCTAATGAATGACCTTAACATTTTTTATTTCACTGAATAAAATACCGAATGTAGTACTCCTATTACACTAAAAATTTTTGTCTGTGATTTGTAAGCTTTTTAGAGTAACTTTATTTGGGTGATTTATTTTTAAGGCATCACTAAGCCCTAAAATGCTATATGAGTGATTATGGATAAAGTCACCATAAAAATAAACTTATATCATCAATCTCTGTGATCAGTTTTCTTGTTTGAAACAAAGTATGATATGCAGCAGCAGCACAGTATATAAGGAACACTGGAGTTGTGTCAGATAACCACAATTATAAGCTAATTTTGGCCATGTGATTGCCGCCATGAAATGCTCTTGGTAGTCATATCTGTGAAGCAGTGTTAGTATCTTGCCTAATTCATGGATAATATATATAGATTATCCTCTGATCATTATCACAATTTGCAAGGAAGCTACTAATGAGAACACAATGCATTCACAAAATATGATGGGTGCATAAATAAGGTGTGTTTCAACTTCTACAGTGCACACCATGGGATAAAGAAAGGTGGAAATCTGTGTTTCTATTTTGTCCTGATTTCTGACATTAACTTCTTCTCATAAGTGTTTTAACTAAGAAAATTAACAATGATTTTACAAAGCCAGACAAATAAAAAAGACTACTGAAGACACATGCCATGTGAACATAAATTATTCTTTAATCCTAGTGTATGGCAAGAAAAAAATATTGAAATTGAAGTTAGAACCTTGGATTGTAGTTTAGTATTACCATTAATCTATGTGTGGAACTTTGGGAAACTCTCTTTAACACTTTAGACCTCACTTTTCTCATCTGTAAAATGAGAAAGTTGTCTGCAATCCATGATTCGATGTGGAAAGAGAAAGTGCCAAATTTACACAAAGATCTTTTCTAAACTTTATACTTCTACCAATAATTTAATATTTGGTTTTCTCCACCAAAGGGGTATACCCTGCAGTTGAGAGCATTTACCATTCTAATATACTGATGAGACATCTTTTATGGTGTTAGGAATATGAACAGGAAATAATTATTTCCCTATGAGTTTCAGTGCTAGCAAAAATTGACAACCACTAGACTAGATGGTCTCGAAAGAGCCTTCTACTTAAGTGTCGTTATTGAAAATCCTAATCTGATCCATGTTTTGTCTACCACTTCGCTCTACTTCTAAAGAAGACAAGATCTAACATGGTCAAGGAACCCACCACAGAAGGTGGAGAAGGAAAGGGATTTAAAATTCTTTTTTCCTAGAAGTCTTCATTCTCCTTATTCAGTATCTTTTTTTTTTAACATTTAATGCATACACTGTGGCATAACAGAGTTTGGGCCTACCTCCTACTCAAAAGAGTAGGACACTCTCAAAAGGACATTCTCAGGTCTAACTCTTAGTTAATTCTTAAACGAAAATCAAGGGAGAACATTAGAATTCCCTCAAGAGACAACCTGGCTCTCCGAGCAAAGATTTAAAATAGAAGCTGGTGTCAAATTCCCCTAAAGATAAAGCTTTCCATCCTTCCTTCTCTCCCCATTCATCGATCCAGGATGTTTATACCTGTAGATTAGTGATATGTGACTATACCAGGATTCTGGGATTTGCAATGCTGACAATTAAAAACATGTCTCTTAAGAGACAAAACTATTAATGGGTCTTGGTCTTTCAGAAACAGCTTGATGTCTCCAAATCTCTCCTCTTCCTTGGTTGTCTGTTTCTCACTTTAAAATCTCGACATATTTCATTCCAGAATACTCTGAGAATATTAGCTAAATATGCTGACCAATTACACCTAAGATTGATTTTATAAATATGTAACTACAAAGAATTTTAACAGTGACTAAGAGAATTCTAAAGATTTTCTTCTCAAACCCCTAAAAACATTAGAATATTTTCTGTGTATCAGGGGCTTATACACCGTTACAGTGCTTTGGAGTTTACTAAGTGCTTATATAGACATTTAGCCATTTTATCCTCAGAAAAAGTTGTATGTGGCAGAGTGAGAGATGATTCATACAAATAAAATTTTGACCTAAATGTTTCATTTAAAATAGCATGTTCTTTTGAAAGCAGAGTAAGAGCTGAAAGTTTCTGTTGTTGTACTGTTCACAGTAAAATGTAATCAAAGGAGTTTCTTTTTATGGGGGAGAGGGGGCGGTACTGTGAAGTGTTGCATGGTAAGACTGCACACATATTTGCTCATTTATTTACCCATTCCTCACTTGTCAAAATATACTTCATGAATGGTACCATATTAGGTATATACAGAGATTTAAAATTTAGAGCTATAAAACTTTAAATAATCTTTATTCTCCAAAAGCTCTCAACCTTTCAGGAGATACAAAAAAAATGTGCTGCTTTTAAAACAGAGTTAAATAACAGGACCATTAATCCATTCATGTAGTTGGTCAACAAACATTTATTGAGCAATTACTATGTGCAAGCTATTGCATTAGAAATAAAGATATATCAAGACTCAGTGTCTGTCTAAAAAAGTACTTATTCTAAGGAAAAAGATAAACCAAAAAAGATGCAGTTATAAAGTAACATTACTGATATGGGATAAATAAACTGTTCATGGCAAATCAAAAATATTCATTGCACTCATTCTTGGGGCAGGAGTAAGAAATGAACTAGGGTAAGGGAAAATTATAGAGAGGAACTGAGGCAAAAGGTGGAAGTATTTAACTCTGGCTGGGTAACTCAGGAAAGACTTTGTTGAAGAGACACTTCAGGTATCCAACACAATTTTATGGAGGTGAAGGTATAAGAAGAGGGCCTTACAGGCTAAAGGTACTCAATGCACCAACTGATAGCACAAAGTAAAGAAATTGTTGACCATGTCCAGAAACTCCTCAGTTCTGGACCTCAGAATCCCAGGACTGAAGAGAAAGAATGTTTTTATGCTATACAGAGAGCTGACTTCAGCCTTTCTTTTTATTTATCTCTACTTCACAAGACTAAATGGACAGCAGGGTGTGGGATAAATGAGTCCGACCAGGAAGTGGACATGGAGGGACACAGATCTGATCCTATAAAACACATAAGAGGCCCTCCTGAGTTTAATCTTTGAACAAGTATTTCAGCTGTCTTCTCATTCCTGAGACTCTTAGGTATTTGAGAGATGAAGAAAAAGAGGTCAAAACATGATGCCCAAGGAGCAGAACTAAGTGACTTTTTGCATGCAGAACTAAAATGACATGCAAAAATGTGTGTGCAAATGGACTGTGAGTTGTAAAGTACTTTAGAAATGAGCTAGTTCTTGTTAAAATTACTTGAACACTTTTTCTGACTTCTAGTCCAATATACTCTGTAGTACAAGAGTTAAAAATTTTTCAAAAAATTTGAAAAATACAACTACCCCCAAAGTGCCTCCAAATCATCAATTTTATACATTTATAAATATAGACATATATGTATCTATATTTGTATGTATGTATCTGTAGACACATGTTCATTGTGCATCCTTCACATAATGTGTCTATAGATACATATATACACATGAAGATGTTTTATGTATATGTATACATGTGTGCATAAATAATTTATTTTGGCAAAATAAAAGTTTTCATTGAATTAGTTTTCTAATTTCCTATAAAGACATGTCATTTTAGAATGAGATGTTAAAAAAAGAGAAAATCAAATTTTGCCATGTGTGAATGTAAAATACATTATAAGTATAAATATGTACAAAAAATGTTACACTAGAAGTCCTAAGACACCAAGATATAAAAATGAGATTCAAAAGGAGGCAGACCGCATGTGCAATATTTAAAGGAAATTACCAAGAACCACCTTTGGGATCCTGAATTGTATTTATAATATAATATAATGCTGGTATACAAAATTTGGGTGACTGAAGATTTAGAAAAGGGAGAGAATTTCTTTGAAGAGGGGTTGGGAAGTCTCACAATGCACCTACAATTAGTGAAATAAACTTCAATTGGACTGAACCTAAAGCTTAACATAACGTCCTTTGATTTAGGAGGCCAATATACTGGGATTTGACTCTCGCCTAAGAAGCTTAACCAGTGAGATAACATGGCAAACTGGTTAAGTCAGAAGTGGCTTCATCTGGGTTGGCCTGCACTCTCAGAGTTTGTCAAGGCAAAAGATTCATTCTGGAGCCATTGTAACAACTGTCCAGATAACCCTCCATTTAGGGTGGAGTGCTGTAAAATTTGGCCTAAAGAAATGCATCATAGGACAGTTAGAGAGGCCCAGAAGCGGAGGCTTCCAAAGACCCACGAAAGTGTCCATGAGGGAAAAACTCAGCCAGACTTTTGCTGATTGCATTAAAATCCCTGATCCACTGTTTGCTAGCTATGTAATCCTAGGCAAGTTACTTTACATCTCTTTACCATAGTTATGAAGATTTTAAAAGTTATAAGTGAAACACTTAAAACTATTTCTATACATAATCAGCACTATTTAAGTGTCAGTAATTTTCTTCCTTTTTGGGTTTTTTTTTTTTTTTTTGAGACAGAGTCTCACTCCGTCACCAGGCGCCAGGCTGGAGTGCAGTGGAGCAACCTCGGCTCACTGCAACCTCCACCTCCCGGATTCAAGCAATTCTCCTGCCTCAGCCTCCCGAGTAGCTGGGACTACAGGCACATGCCACCACGCCCAGCTAATTTTTTTGTATTTTTAGTAGAGACGGGGTTTCATTCACCATGTTGGCCAGGATGGTCTCGATCTCTTGACCTCATGATCCGCCCTCCTTGGCCTCCCAAAGTGCTGGGATTACAGGCATGAGCCACCGTGCCCAGCCCCTTTTTGGTTATTTTTTATCATTGTTATTATATGTCAGGCTGAGAGGGCAAAAAGCACAACAATCCCAGTTCAACAAGAACTTTCCTTGTCTTCTTTTCTTATTTCCTTCTTATGCCCCAAACTTGGAAGGATCAATAACCAACTAGTAAATAGGAAAAGATAAGAAAAGTCTATGGCATCCCCTTCCCCCAAAGCAGATGTCCTATCTGAAGATCCCATAGTATGAAAAAGAGAATCTTTCCTCTGGAATATGTTCCAAATTTTGACTAGTATTTGGGACTGAACCATTTTAATTAATACATTGGGACTGTATTTGTGATTTTAAGTGACTGTAGGACTTTTTATTCCCTGTAAATGGAAAGTTATGAGAATACCCATTTTCATTTGGAGGGCAGGGTAAGGACCACTGACATTAAGCCATTTTAAGCAAACAACGGGGACCCCAAAATAAAATGACTTCTATTATTGCATCACATGAGTATTCCTTGTTAAATGTGTCAATTACAGATGCAGAACATACTAATGGTTAGTGTTAACTTTTTTTATTCAACTTTGGGAATATTCCTCAACATATGACTTCATCCCTTCCTGGACTTATCTTTTCATTTGCTTCTTTTTATTTTCTCAGGCTTCAAAAGATGTTTAAAATAAGTTGGCCTAATTTGTTTCTGAGGAAATCCTTACTAAAACTGAAGCCATGCTGGGGAGTCATGAATTTGCCTCTTTTGTAAATGAAGAAAATGCTGCTGACCTATTCTGCAAAGGATGCTGAGAACAAGGGATTTTCAGTGGGCAGTGATGATGGTGCTGAGTCATTCTCAACACTTTTCAAAATCCTTTGTGACTTCAGGCAGACATTTGCCCAGGTTAACAGAGGTGCAGTCTGTGACTAACTAGTGCATGAGAGGATTAAGACACTCTGCAATAAAATATTCTAAGCACCTAGCTACCCAGATTAACTATGATGAGTGGAATAGGTTGACCACATTTAAAGATTATAAATGGAAACCATTGTTGTGACTTGATATTTCAGGATATCAATGGGGAGATGACAGTGGGCTTGGACTCAGGAAACATTTCCTAGATACATAATGAAATAATATTCATTGAGCACTGTTAGATCCCAGGCACTTGACATGCATTGTTAACTCATTTTATCATCACATCAACCCTAAAAGATTATAATAGAGGAGAGAGTTTAATACCATGAGGAATCCACTGGACCGGGGTTACAATGCCAGAGTTTTCACTTTTTACATCTGTGGCTTTGGATAAATTTCTTAATCTCTGTGAGTTTCAGTTTTCTCATCCATAAAATGGGAAAAATAAAATCTAGCTTAAGGGATTAAGTATTATAAAACTTCATATACTCATATATATATATATATATATATGTGTGTGTGTGTGTCTAAGAGCCTGATATATTAATATATAATATTAATATCTATCTTATTAATTGGGGATCTTTCTCCTGTTCAACTTAGCTCCTCTGAGTCTATATTCTTGTATCTGAGTATAAAATAATAATATTTATCTCACAAAGTATGAAAATTAAATAAGAAAAAGTACATGAAAGTGCTTAGCAAACGTCAAGAACTTTAAGTTTTGTTTCTAACTTTTTTGTCAGTATATAGAAAATTAAAAGAATGTCTGAAATACTGCAGCAATTTAAGATAACTAAATTTGGGAGCCAAAACTGATTCTGCACTCTGGGATCACTTAACTTGAAATCGCTGGTCGTAAATATTTCGAAGAAATATAATATGGTATTTTAGTATTTTGTGGAGTCATGTCCCAGTATTTTCTGAAGCTCTACCAATTTCAAAAGTTGAGTTATTACTATGCATAGTTAAATGCAATAGAGTAATTTAAGCTTCTAAATACAAGATTTAAAAGCAGAATTTTGTAAAATACTTTAAATGTAATTAATATTTGCATTCTGTCATTGTATCCTAGTAATCAGATGAGAAAAAGGAATGGGCTGCAATTGTACTTTTCTCCTTGCAAAAAGGAAAATTTGGATATTGTTGCTACTACAGAAAATAAGTATTTTTTCATTGGCAGATCTTATCTATTATATCATAAACTACAGAGTCTCATGGAAACATAAGAGACTGCGACTTCTAAAACAAGCTACTGTTTACTTCAAAACATATTTAAAAATTCATTTGTAAAGATTCTTGGATTAACAAATTAACAGCTAGTAAAAAATATCTGAAATTTCAGGACTCCAAAATTCTTTGAAGAAAGAAATGCCATTCAGAAACAAGATGAAAGTAATTCACTCCTAGTCTCTCTGCTACCATAGAGACAAAGAGAAAAAAAGTGAAGAGATTTAGCACACTTAATTCTTCCTGAAATTTATAATTAACTACATAGGAAAGAGAACAATTACCATATTTCCAAAGAATAAAGAATTTTAAAAGTTGAGCTTTTGATAAGACATAATTACAACCTATTAAATATGCAATTCATATCAATTTGCACTTATGATCTTGAATTTCAAAAACTGTATATACATTGGATAGTGTTTTCTGAAAAGTACACATGGAATGCCACCACGTTAAATTTACAGAGCTTTTTCTTATCAAAGGATTTTCTCAGTTACTTAAAATTCTGGCCAAACCTAACACAAAGAAAATGGTCAATGGATATTACTTGCATATATTCCCTGTCTTCCTGACACCTATGAATATGTATTTGGGGACAAATGTTAATAAACGAAAAAATGCGCAGGCTTTTGTAGATCAAGTACCATGGCCAACATCAAGCAATAGCCAGGGAAGACTAGCAATTAGATATGTTCTCAATTTAAATAGAACCTTAGATTGCTGAGTAAATTACAGGTGTATTAATTCAGGACAGTTTTATTTTAAGAGACCTACAAGAAAACAGCATATCTAGAAATCCTAGGAGATTCAAAACAAAGAAAGGGAGGAAGAATTTATTTTGCTAAAAATGTACACTTTTATTTATGGTTTCTTTAGCAAATGAATTTTTAAAATTTTTATCATCAAGAATATCAAGAAATTATCCTTATAATGTTCTATTTAGAACTCCATTTGAAAACAAATAATTTATTTTATTTTAGGATATCTATAAATATAGCATGAAATATTCTATTTCTCACTGTAAAAACATGAAGTATCAGAGGGGTAAGCTAAAAAAATTAATACTTTATGAACTGTGTTTTCATACAACAATCAAAATTCTTGCTGGCGTAGATAATAAATGTACAATTTATGTCTTGAAATTTTATTTTTGGATATTCTTTTTTGAAACATAATTAAATGGTCTTCGAGGAGACTCTATTGCTAACTACAGTGCTGCCTGGTAAAGTGGTATAATAGATCATTCTAAGTCATTTCTATCTAAGGGTTTCAGAACAATTTTAAGGGAACATTTGAAAGTCTCTAAAGCTTTTAACTCAGATCTTAACCACAGAATAACATAACATCCATTCCAGTCCTGCATGCATAATGCTGCTGTCATCTGTAGCTAGTTGGACAAATTTCAAGTAATAATTACTATTATAGTTTTTAAAGTTTCTTTTGTAGGTTACTTGGAATAAAGCCATTCAATGGTACTGATACACCTTGCTCTCTGAAATGTGAACCAATATAAAAAAGTAGCAGAACTGCTGTGAACCTCTACCTAGACAAGTCTGTATTCTGAAAGTTGAGTGAAACATAATGTATTATGCTTTAAACAAAATAAAATTATTTCTCCAATTATTTTATAACCTGATAATTTAGGAGAATAAAGTCATTTTTGAATTTTCTATTGCATAGCTTTCTAACTCACTTTAATATTTTAAAAGTAAAATATACTACATTAATATTGCTCTTCTTTTATAGTATACTTATGATAAATAATATTATATACATATTATAAACCCAAATAATTCCCCCCCAAGTATCTTGCTATATTAAATCACTCAAAAATTAAATGGACATGAGTTGACATTCTTTTATCAAACTGAAAACCTGATCCGATTGCTTTAGTTTTTGTTTAATAGAAATGTGCAATTGTCTTCTAAGTACTTTTATACTTTAATTTTAGAAATTTAAATGATGATCATGACAATTTGGTTTAGCACAGATGTGCTTCAGTTGCCATTTTCCAGGTGTATATAAAGACTTTTATCTCTATTAGTCCATTTCTTTTATGTAAAAATGACACTTCCAAGTATCATTTTAGGCCCACTAACTGTTCACAGACAAGTTACCAATTGTCTGTCTCTTAACTGAATAGTTTATCCATCAGACTACAGAGATTTCAACTATTTATTGTGAAGTGCACATTATATATACACATGTACATATGTGTATACATGTATGTATATATGCAAAAACATTTGTGTATATGTGCACATGAGTCTATATACATACACAGAGAAGTAAATGTATATCTATATAAGTGTGTTGTGTGTGTGTGGTGTGTGAGTATGTATGTGTGTGTGTGTAACTTAGAGGAAGCAAGAATTTCATCCACTCATTCTTTTACTTACTGGATAATGAAATATTTATCAGATATCTGTTAGATGAAAGAATCAGTCAACACTTATAGTACATCTGCCAGTACCATGGTAAGAGATCAGCTATAAACACAACTAAGAACTTCCCCTCTCCTCAAGGAATTCACATTCTAGCAAGAAATAGGCACAAGTAAAAGCTAACTATACAACCAGATAAGGCTATAACAAAGATACAGACAATGTACTAAGAACATGGAACATGACAGGCTCAGTCTAATAGGGCAATATCAAGCAAAGTACTTACAGAGAAATCTGCATTTAGCTGAATCTTCAAGGTTAAGAAATGTATTAGGGAAGTATCAAGCTAGGGAGTTGAGAGGAATTCAAGGTATAAGAAAAAACAGGCACAACAAAGAAACAGGAGGATGAAATTCAGATTATGTGGAGAAACCAAACATTATTGATTACAGTTGACTAAGGCCTGAAGGGTAGTGGGATCTGAGATAGGCAGATAGGCAAGGGATACAACACCGAGGGCGAGGTGCTGCAGGTGAAACAATGCAGGCTTTATCCTGAAGAGCAGTGCTTCTCAAACCTTAATGTGCAAAATCAACTAAGGATACAAATCAATTAGGGATCTTATGAAAATGCAGATTCGGATTCAGTAGTTTAGCATGGGGACTAAGATTCTGCATTTCTGTTTTCTAGGGGATGCCATTGCAGTTGGTGAACAAACCAAATTTTGAATAAGGGAGCAATAGGGGACAGGGAATCCCTGAAGGATTATAATGAGAGTTGCAGAGTTGTGATATACATACAAATTATATATATACATGAAAATATATATATACATGTAAATATATATATATACACACATATATATAATATACACACATGCATATTTATATACACACACACACACACACACACATGTGTAAATTTTTTTAAAGGAAGGTCCCAGTTAATGGTGTGGAAAATGTATAGGAGTGGAAAGACAGGGAAAGCAGGAAGATTAATAGGGATTTTATTGCGGAAATCCTGGTAAGAATTAGTGAGACTCTGAAAAAGACCACTGGTAGTAGAAATTGTAAATAAAGGACAGATTATAAGAAATAAAATAAATAAGAATTGGCTGTTGGGGGTTTGGGAAAAAATAAAAATCAAGGTCAACTCGTACTTTTCTAATCATGACAACTGGAATAGTGGCATACAGAGAAATTGAGCACAGAGCACAGTAGGAGAACTGTTTATGCTTGGAGGTCTCCAGAGTAAACATTTTCCTGGAACTTTTGACTTAAATTTACTTAATGGGTAAATAGAATTCCAAATTCTAAGAATTCATAAATTTACTCTCAAACCAATTTCTCATAAAACCTGTTATCTCCAAAAGGTTAGCGTGAGAACTGTGTTACTTAGATACAAAGAAACAGACATGTGTGGGTAAGCATATTAAAACAGAGATATGAGGGGCACAGGTTCTATTTATAGGATTCAAATCTGGTACTAACTTTGAACACACAAATGGAAGAAGAAGCTGGAATATTTGATACCTTTCTCTCACCAATAAGAGCCTATAAACCTGCAAAGTATTATTCACTGAAGCCAGAGGAAATCCCCATCACCATGACTACACGAACAGAAATTTGCCACTAGAGTGGTAACTAGCTAATTGAATCAGTAAAATTTATCCTTAAATGTCAGACTCCCAGAAATGAGAAAATGAGAGAGAAAAAGGAGAAGGAACAGAAACATCTGCACCTGCTATTTATTGGTTATATGTATATATAGTTACTACACTCAATGCTGTGTGTATATTGGCACTAGCTGCTCCCCTTGTCTGGGATATTCTTTGCCAAGATCTTCACAAAAGTGATACTCTTAGATATTCTTTTAAGTTAAGTTTGCTTAAGTATTTATATGACCTGTGTCACATAAAATTACTTCTAACACATACAGACACAGCTCTCATTTTCTCCACCATACAGTGACACTAATGGTAATAAAAGATCCCAATTTATGCTAAGGTTTCTTATTTTTAATAATTTCACTCATCCTTCCCATGTATAGAGTATTTCATATTTTTCAAATATATAAACTAAATTGATTCTGTACAATTTTCCTATTCAGGAAGTACTGATAAGCCAGTATTATTACCCTATTCAGACTTGAGAAAAATAAAACTCAGTGAGGATAAATTGAGTTTACTAAGATTTCTAGTATAATAAATGGAAACTCCAAGTCTGTATTTTCTGAATCTTAATCCAATATACATTCTCAGATTGCCTTTGGTGAAACATAGAGACATGCAACAAAACAGGTTCCTCAGATAGCTATAATCATGGGTAATCTGCTTCAAGAAAAGCTTATCTTCCAAACATTCAGATTAAATGTGGATAAATAATAAAGTGATGAATTCTTTTTGTACCTTGTGAAGGATTTATATTATTTTTTAAAGTTTTGAGCACAGTAAATGTTTAAATGTTATTTAAATTATGAAATTTTATTTGCAGTTGTTTTCTCTTCAGACCCACATATGTCTCAGAAAATATGATTTATGTGAAGGTCTTATAAAGGACAATTCTCTCAAACTCATAGCTCTTCATAGCATTCTGTTGTTTTTACTTACAGACTCAAAAAGGGATAATGTTATGAAATAACACACTGGTAATCAGATTTGGAAGGAAAACCATTTACTACAGATGTGTTAACAGATGATTGATATGATTCATATAATAAAATTTTATTTCTAAAAGTTTAGTTTGACAGGCTATGGATATATGTCTGAAAAACTACAAATCTACAACTAATTGTAATTTTAAATTAAGCCCTATGTGGTGCATTGTTTTTATTTAATTAGATATTTAGATAGAGAAGGAATGAAATACAAAGTATGGAATCAAGAGTGTATTTTAACTAAATAATAACCTTGTTGTGATTCAATCTGAAGAGAATAATAGTGAATGGGAACATGGATATTATAGTCACAAAGACCTGAGTTGGAATTTATTTCTGTGAATGTACCTCATCTTTAAGATATGAAGGATCACTGTGTTGGTCTAAAAACTAAATGTGTTTTGATTAAATTTAAGTCCCTTCAATGTCCCAGACATTTTATTTATATATATATATAAATATATATACACAGAAACACACACACAAATAAGAAAAAGGAACATCATTCCTTTCTTTATGGAGCTTCTTTCTAATCAAAAGAAAGACAAAATAATCACACAAATCAGTATACAATATGAATTGCTATATGTGGAAATGTGGCATAATATCAGAGTGTACATTAAGAATATATAATCTTCTAGGAAAGACTGTGACAAGTAAGGTGATATCTGGAAGATAAGTAGAATTTAGATGAGTAGATGGTTATCTAAAAAGAAGAATAGTAAATGGAAGTTCCCAAAACAGAAACATAGTTGACATCTTCAGAGAACAGAGGGAAGCCAGCAAGACTAATATATCCTTTAGTTTAATGAAAGATAGGAAAGGTAGCACAGATTTAAAACATGGTCTTGTCCATGTATTTTCAAGATTCTTGGAGTGTAAAATACAAGGTATAATCATGGAAGACAAGACACGAGATAAATTTAGGTTCTAAGTCAAAAGAGAATTGTATACATTTGTAAGAATTTGGACAACTACTCATCCTTCAATAGGTTGCTAAGAGTGATGCTGTTGGCCTTGTATATTAGACTGATCCTCCTGCAGCTGGATGGAACACTTAATAAAAGAAAGTTATGCTACTATATTAATGCCATTAGTGTTTCACGGTGTTTGACCCTATTAAAATGGTTAATCTCAGGTTACCAAGACAATCATAGAATCTCTTCTCTTTTTACACAAAAAGGTAAGTTATGTTAAATATTCCCTACTATTAGTTGTATTTATTCTTCTCTTTGCCACCCAATAGATTTTTTTTTCGGACACATCAAGCCCCCGTTCTAATCTTTGTTAGGTATACATGCCACCATGGAGGTATCTGGCTCGAATGACAAGTATTAGAACCAGTGTCACTGGCAGGACAAATATGAGAGGAGGTGCACCAAAAAAGGGAAGATAAGAAAACTATGGACCCTAACAGAAAACAATGCACCTACTCCCCACAAGGTAATATCCTAAGCATTTTATAGTTCTTACCTCACCCAATTCTCAAAACAATGCTGTAAGATAGGTACTCTTTTGTGGATGAGAAAACAGCAGTGCTGACAAGGTCATCCAGCTAGTAAAAAGGGAAACTATTATTTTACTGAACAGGTACAAGAATAAGCAACACAGGTTGTGTAGAAAATACCAGAGAGCTCAAATCAGGGGGATGAAATAGGAGAAAAGTCTGGGCATACTGGGATTGGGAACCAGCATTGATGGATGGAAAATCCTATTTCCTTTAAGATAACAACTATCTCAACTTTATCATATTTGCGACCAGGTACTGATCTATCTCTGTATCCTTTGATCTTGTTACTCATGTTGGACACCTTACATTCCAGCCATTTTGGCCTTCCATTCTTGAAATATGCAATTTATTCTCATTCTCTCTCTCTCTTTTTCTCTCTCTCTCCCCACACTCTCTCTCTCTCCCCACACTCTCTCTCTCTCCCCACACACTATAATTAAAATTATAGTCTGAACTTTGCCTAAAACATTCTGCCAGAACTTTGCCTAAAACAGTCTCCCTACCCCGTTATGCCCTCCTTTATGCAAATCAGCTTAATTTTCACTTCCTCAGTAAAGCTTCCCCTTATATTTATCCCTGCATGCCTGCAACATAGCTCATTAGGTTCTTTAGGTATCCCTGTCCTCATTTCCACAGCACCCTATATTCATTTTCTTATCAGACATCACTGCTATTTCTGTAACTGGTTGTTTTCCCCATTAGACTAAAGGTTCCATGAGAACGGATTGCTTATTATAGCCCCACACCTTTCAACATGTGAAGTGCATAGTAAGCATTCAATATATGCTTGTTAGATAAAGAAAATGAATGAATGTGATATTTCTACCATGGGAGCAACTGTACACCTGCATGAATAAATAGTTTTCTCTATGAACACAAGACCATTCAGGAAGCCATTTGTTGCCTTGGCAATTGGTTTCATTTTCTCTACAGGAAGCTCTGGTGGAAATAAAAATTATTTTAGCTTTTCCAAATAACTTATTGCAAATATTTCTGTAAAGAATCCACTTCCAAAAAAACGACATGCCACCTTCTAAAAATTAAGGTCATAATAAATAATATGATATTACCAGCCTTGATAAAAATATTTTTAATGCCTCACAACAACTTTTATTTCCTTTTAGAAATTTGGATTTTTAATTCTTATTAAAGATAGTGGGTTGACACAGCAAAGAGTAAAATCATATTTACAAAACAGATATAGTATTAATAACATCAAGAAAAGCTTCTTTGGCACTGCCCAGTCCACTTTTCATTCTGCTATTTGAATTTTATTATGTGTATTAATGTTATGCATATTAAAAATTAATAGTGCCATCATGCCTTTATTAATGAGTTATAGTAGTTTTATTTGTAAATCGTTTTTAAATCTTTTTCAAATGTACAAGTATGGTTAATGGATATCTGAAATTATGCCAATGTGTGATTCACTCACTACCACTACTGTAAAAATTTTGCAGCTTTATTTGTAGATTATTTTTTAAACTTTTTCAAATGTATAAGTATGGTTAATTGATATCTGAAATTATGCCAATGTGTGATTCACCTACTACTACTATTTAAGATACTTCATTAACCTAAACAATTTTATCTTCAGAGACAATATAGGATAATATCAGATTTGAAATAGGAAAGGAAATACCTCAGGGATGCAATAAAATATACTCATTTTATAGAGAAGGACAGTGATGGCCAAATGCCTGTGGGTGCCCATGATCAGAAAGTACAGATTTATTTTTCACAGTTGCACACTTTTCTATTCTTATATCAAATCCTTTATGTTGTTACATATGATACTTGAGAATTCCTATGCAGTAAAAGAAAAATTATATTGACTCTTTGCATGTCATTAAAGTAGACAGAATATTCTGCCTGTCATCCAGAACTACTGTCCTATTGGCCAATCATGTAAACTCATGGCTCTGTCTAACATTATTTTCCTTACATTTTAGTTGTTAAATTTATTGAGATCATTATCTTTCAATTACTCAAAACATATTTAGGGAATTTATCATATAAAATGTGTTGCATTCGTTATTAGATTGTGTTTAGCCAATGTTATTGAGATGTCTTCATTTACCTCAATGATTATACTGAGAAGGATTCATTAAAGATATAAATTGTGAGTTGCTGAATAAATTATGCTATATACACATTTTTCCATCTGCCAGTTGTGCTAAGTACTTTACATAGTCTAGTATAACATCACTTAGACCCAGGTAATATATCCTTTTTGAAGATAAATAAATCAATGTTTGAAGAAGTTAAACAACTTATCCACATCCTAAAGCTAACACATGTGAGAACAACAATTTAAATCCAAGTCTTGCTCCAGTGTCCTGCTCTTCACACTAAAACATGTTCCTTCTCTTTCTCAGTAGTGATATTTGTGACAAAAGTACTGAAATTGAAACTGGACAGAAACATTTGAAAAAAAGAGATGACTCAATCTTCTGAAAGTGGGTTGTCTGAACATTTGACAAGACCTTGGAATCCATGTGACAGAAACTCTGTATTTATGAATACTCTGACGATTTCCTAGCCTACAAGATCTTACTCCAAATCTTAGAAGTTCTACAAATCAGTTTAGCTAGACTGGAGCTCTTAAGACTTTAAACAACCTGAGTTAAATGGAGTAAGATCTAGAGTAGGATTATTTTATCAGAGGGTTTACACAAAATCCATAATAATTTCTTTCCTCTTATATGCAGAAAAAATTAAAATGATTCTCCGATATGTCTAACAGATCTTTTTATGCTACCATTATACAATGATATTTTCTAGATTTATCATCATCCCTGTCATTAATCTTCTTTCATTCATTTTTAAGAATGTGAAACAAATACATAATGAGGAATTTATTTCTATAGTGTGTACAATAGGGGAAAATGGAAGAACTCAGAGGGCACAGAGGTCTAGGAGGAGCCAAGGGGACAGTAAGTGACTTTCAGGCCAAGGAAAGGGAAGGGGGAACAAAAATGCTATTACCAATGGAAGTATTTCCGTTTTCCTGCCACTAAAAACTTGACAAAGTAGTGGTCAGCTGTCGTATTGAGATGTTCTGTGAATGAAATGGAGCTTAGGATGTATCATGGTAATTAACAGTTCCAGTCTCAATAAAGCTTCTGTAAAGCAATAATTGAAGAGAGTACCTTAGCCAGAGCTATTAGAAAGTGAATTTATTGCTAGGGGAGAAAGAGATGAGCATTGAACTAAGATATAATTAAAATTTCCAAATTGTTGGCAAGTTTCTTGTCAAACAGTCCCAAGAAAGTAGAGCAAGGGCATCCCAAGTGCATGGCCACTTGGGGAAAAAAAGAGTAAACTATCAACAGTGGTAGACTAAATGGATAAGATTTGCAGTCTAAAGTCCTCTAAGAGGTCTCCTCACCTATGTCCAGTTTTTGAAGCAATTATTCATTATTTACCATGTAAATATCACAATGTAACTTTGCTATATTGTTTATTCTTAAAAAGGAAGGAAATGATTGTGGATTTTGTGTAAACCCTCTGATAAAATAATCCCACCCTAGATCTTACCCCATTTAACTCATATTGTTTAAAATCTTAAGAGCTCCAGTCCCGTTAGACTTATTTGCAGAACCTCTCAGATTTGGAGTAAGATCTTGTAGGCTAGGAAATCATCAGAGTGTTCATATCTGTTACTCTAGAAATGTTTATGGACATAACTAAGAAAATGTTAATTCATGTGGATCTGTGTTTTGTTGATTCATATAATTTGTATGATAAATCACAATACTGAAGTAATGACATTTATCTCTTATTAAGCATTTAAAGCAAAATAATATTACGTACCACCTATGACCCTGTAATCAATAATACTTTTATAAGTAAATATAAGGTATATGACATTTTTTATTAGATAGTGTTTTCCAAATTGAAGGCACTTGGATTTCAGTATTGATTTAAGTTATACAATGCAGTAGGCTTCCAGTTTTGGTTCTCATTAATAACTTTGGTAACTTGTTTTTAAAGTACTAATTTGTTTCACAGTATCTGAAATTATTATAATATGAGAGTAAATAATTATAAAACACATGTAGGTCAGATTTGGCAGTATTCACTCAAGAAAAGTAACACCAAGTGTAACATCTCAAGAGGAGTAACATATTTTTGAGTATGTGTCCTTCAGTAGGTTATATAAGAACATACAATTTCTTACTTAAGATATTTTAAAACTTATTTTAGTTTATTTACTTTTACTGATTTCATTGGACTACTGAATGAGATGTTTGGCAATTTTTAAAAGTAAAATAAGGTATTTGTCTAATTTAGAGTCCTAGTCAACTAACCCAACTAGAAGTTTTTAGGCTTAAAATCCACTAACATCAACTGAAGCTGCCATGTGATACTAGGCCCTGTGGGAAGATATCTACTAAGATTTTCTGGAACTTAATTTGTAAAAGTAAAATATTTAAGGTCATACCACGGGTAACTTGGCTTGTGGCTTTGAAGTTAAATAATCTGTTCTTTAGTGGTAAAAGGAGATCACAATGGGAAATCTACACATAGTTAAATCTCATGTACTAAACTATTAATTTTGTCATGGTTAATGGGCATCTAATCAATATGAGATACAAAAAGACAGGATTCAAATTAACTCATGGTATGCTTACACGCAAAATGAAAAGAGAATTAATGTATAAATGTCTTATAATTAGATTTTTCCCAAAAATATTAGAAATATCTATTCAAATAATCAGTGATTATGAAATTTAAATACATTTTTTTAGAACTGATGACAGAATAAAATAAAACGCCTTTGAAATTTTTCAGTTCTCGGTAAAATACCTTTAAAAATGGCCTATTGATTTTATTTCACTCCCCCTTTTATTTATATTTCCAATAATGCAAATATTGCATTTGTTTCTAATTAAAATAGAGAGAATTAGCTAAATATTAAATATTGTGTTTGTTTTAACTCAGGGCCTTGAGATTTTTTTCCTTTAAAATAAATCACTAAAATGCAGAATATCAGAATTCTCCAATCAGAAGCAATATGTCAAGTCACAGTAAAGCTGATTGGCTTCTTTAAACACAGAAGACATGGTTTTTAAATGAAAAGCTAATTATCACACTCAGAAAGACTGCCCTGATATGTTATGTTAAACTGATGTGTATGTGCTATACTACTACTATAGATATTTCTATTATGAGCTATAAATAGATGCAAAAGCAAATCCTGCCATTAAAAAAAAAAAAAAAAAAACAGGCAAATTCTCCTTCCATTTGCACAAACATGCAATATCACTTTAAGAAGTTAAAATCACATAAAGACAGGACCCCCCAGACCCTCAGGGAACAAAATGCCCAGCAAAGTAAATTATACTAATCATTTTCTCTCATGCACTGGCAGCACCTACTAGAACTGTTTAATTACGGGACCAGAATAATAATAGAAAAATGCTGCACACAACAGCCCTGTTTCCTATCCTACCTTTGTGGTGACAATGCACAGGCAATCCATCCTGGATCCCTACACAGGACTCAGTGCATGGAAATCACACCAGCAAATCAGCAAAGGTGAGAAAAGCCTTTTGGAAATTGCACACAGAGAGAAGCAGAGCTTGGATTCTGTACAAGACGGCTTTTCCAAGGGGGCCCCTCATGGGAAACTCGAGCCCTCCTCCATACAGATCAAGGCAAGCAGGATTCTCCTAGGCACCAGAAAATCCCCTAGAAATCAGCTCCGGCAAAACTTCCCGGTGGCTTGCTGGGCTCCGTGGCTGCATGGTCTTTTAGCGGATTCCTTGATCAGAACAAGGCTCCTGTGAGTGCCCCGCACAGTTCTATCGTAGCGATGAGTGTAACACTAAGCACCAGAGAATCACATTTCAGCTCTTGCTCTTGTTTCTGAATTCTGATCTGCTGCTTCAGTGTACCCATAAGATTTCCTTTGCCAAAGTCCCCTCTTTGTTGCTTTCCTTTCTTACTAACAACACTGAGTAACACAAAAAACTACCCGTCCCATCTACCAAACGGCTGTAGTTCCAGTGCCAGAATAGCGGCTTTCGGTAATAAAATGCTATTTATTATGAGCATGATTGCCGAGAGTCTAAATGACTCGAAAGATATGACTGAAAAGCTAAGGTGCATGTGGTGCTGCATACATCACATCTCAACTCACTTACAAGGGCAGCTTCTTACAAATGACTAACAGCTGGATAAGGAAAATCGAGCCAGTGACATAAAGAAACTGCAGATTTGGAAGTTTAACTTAGAAAAATGTTACATTTATCCTTTTTTGTGTTTACCTATGTGTGTGGTCCATGACATATGCAAATACACAAACAACCTGAACATTTAAACAAATACGTATATGATGAAATTGCAGAGGGAGGAGGTTCTAAGGTGTTTACAAAAGTTCTACATTCTGAGTGAAAAAATGAGCTCCTTCCCAAACTTTTCCCTCCTCACTTGCTGTCTGCAGGCACTTATTACGTAGGCAGAGCTTTGTGTTACCTTCTGCAGCATTCTAACAGCCAAATGATTAACACTCTCCCCTCCCCCAAATCCCTCCCTTTCTTCTAGTAAAGCTGCTACTACATAGACTGCCTTTGAGGTGCTTGACAAGCATCACTCTGGATAAAAATATACTTTTTTTCCCATCATCTTAGACACATAGGCAGTCACAGACTGAAACAGACAAACAGAAAGACAAAGGAGCTCAGAGAGGAGAGGGGACGGGAAGGGAGAATGAGGGAGAGTGAGAGAGAGTGAATGACAGAATGGAAAGTACTGCCTGACCAATAAAAATGGAAAATCAATGATGCACTTTCACTAGGAAGAAAACACATAGTCAACTGGACCACCGAAATATCAAAAATAAATGTCTAGGGACCCATACACTTTAGGTCCTCAAGGCACTGGCAGGACCATTTTCCACTCTACTGCCAACGACCAGCCTCTCTTTTTTCGTAAAATGTATACTTTCCATAATAAATAATTTGGGGGCTCCTATCTTTCATGAATTATTCAGGTTCTAACCTCAATATTCCAATAACCTCCTGATTGCTAAATAAATGAATGTCTCAGAAACTGACATGTCATTATTTTACCCAAATGAGAGCCCTGTTTATAAAGATTTTAAGTTCATAGCAAATCAAATATGTGTTCAGAGAACAAAATGAAAATAAAAGCTCCTAAAGTTCAATTTTATATAACAACCTTCAGAAGTGGCTCCAAAAATTATTTGTAGTTAAAAAATATAATTTCCTCTTAACTGTTACCCTACTGGTGTAATAAACTTCAAATAATTTTCAAGTTAAACACCATGACTAGAACTCATGTTCTGGTCCATTCCATCAGGTAACTCTATCTTATGGTTCAGTAATTTGAAAAGTCAAGGAAACATCACTTTGTCCAGTCACCCTCATTTCTTCATCATCACAATAATTATTTTAACTCAATACTTCCTAAACTTATCTCGGAGCATTTAAAACATTTTGTCTTTGAGCATTCCCAGGTACCAGTGTGTTTCCCTGAAACAACTAAACCATCTAATATGTAATTGAGACTTATTGCCATATTCATGTTCAAAATCATTAGGCTTTGTGTCCCTGTAAGACTTTGAAGTTGACAAAGCACTTGTAACAGGCTTGAGAAATTAAAATGACTTCCCAAAATCCTAGTAACTTTCAATGCCAACATTAAAGATCGTGTCTCTTAATTTCAAGTCCAAGTCTTTGTTAGTCATAGAGACAATCAGAATGGAGACAATCAGGAGTTAGACAGAAGAAGTAAATAAATTGGATAGCAGAGTAAGATGAATATTTTCACAGGTTTTTCTGCTAGGTCATACCTTCAGAACTTCATTCCATCTTTGTAGAGAGGAGGAAACTAAGATAGAGGAAAATTAGCAGAGAGAGCCTGATTAGTCTCCTAACTCTGGCGGATCACAGATGAAAAGCACTTTGTAAACTATGGAGACTTGCAGAAATAAAGACAACTTGTCTTTTCTTCTAGCATAGATCCTAGAATACCTTAGGCACTCCCTAAGTTGTCCATCTGACACGTTTGTTGAACACTCATTATGTGATGATCTGATTAATGTCTATATCATCCTGTAAAGATAGTTTTAACTCTTTATTTCCATTGCCTAGACTACTGTCTCATTCATTCGACAAATATACTTGAGAATCTACTTATGTGGAAACACGAGGTAAGGAAAAGCTAGCAAAATCCCTTCCCACAAGAAAATAAAAAACTATAGTACTGTACAGAAAGTATTTGAGGTGTTTTACATCCACAAAACAGAGGCATTTAACCCAGAACGGAGAGGCGAGGGAAAGCATTCTAGAGAGGAGCCCTGAGCTAAGTTGAGAAAGATCCATAGCAGTTAACTAGAAGTTAAGAGAAAAGAGAATTTCATACACTCTACTCTATTTGAAAAAGGAATGAATCAGCAGTATGTTATACCTTTATAAAATGAGCTTAATAAACACATCCAATAAAAGTACTTCAGGGCAAGCATTTTACAAACTGAACATGCAATCTCTACTTGAGAATAAAAGAGCATTGCTCATATAATGTTAAGTACAAATATACTGTAAATGCATATACAGCATGCATGTTATATATTCATTTGTTTGTATTCACCTTAAGTGATTAACTGGATAAAGTATGTATGCTTAGACATAAGTAAGTACATAACATTTTAAAATGTAGACCCATTTGGGATTTCTACTTTGTGTGTACCTTACCTTCCATTGATTTTCCTCAGATACAAAGATGATAGAAGACAATTCACTCCTTTGCCTCAAGGGAAACGTTATGTTGTTTTTATAATTAACAGTGTATTGACATGAAGCATTTTTTTTTTTACAGACATAGCACTCAGTTGGGCCTGTGATTTTCACAAGAGGTCTTTGGCAAGATAAGAAGCCTCAGCCTGCAACTGCTTTACTTGATATTCCTTGAGGTTAATGATATCAAACTAGAAATATATTCATTCTTAGCAAACCTATAATTGAAAGTTTGATATCATAAAATTATCTTGTAAACTACTTGCACTAAACCTGTACCTTAACCACTTAAATGCATTACTTTTATTTTGTTTCCAATAGGGAAAAAAAAATCTCTAGAAGTGAAATCCATTCTGTGTCTATTCTAGAATCTAAGCCCTTTGAGGGCAGATGTAATGTATATCTCTGCTACCTAGTATAGTACTGGCACTCAAGAGTCACAAAATAAATATTAGTGGAATTAAAGAATAATTAGAACTCCAGTTATGCTATTTATTCTTTGATAGTTTTTTAAAAACCGATTTAAACCTATGATCCCTTTTTTATATTAGAATCATATATGCACATTACAGAGTAACTATAATATATACATATATATATTTACATGCATACATAGAAATTTAAAAATAAATATGCTGGTGCATGTAGCTGAAGGTATTTGCAAATGCAAATCTTTTCATTGGCAAATCCAGTCTGATGTAAGAAGATATGATTTAGAACAGTCTTATCTATAATGGAAAAGGGCAGTTTCTAGCTGAAGTGTTACAACTATAGGATGCTACTGAAACTAGGTGCTTGCTGTTGTAATAGAAAACAATAATAAATGTCAGCATTTTTGTTAATATAACAGTAATTTATCGAGTGACTATTTTTTGAAGTACTGTGGTAAATACTTAGTAACTATTATCGCATGGTCATAATACCCTTTAGGAAATAATTGTAACCCCTATTTTATAGTTAAGGAAATTGAAGCTGCCTGAGGTTCTATGACTGCCCTAAGTGACACAGAATCTAGGTGACTCCAACCCAAAGGGCAGTCTATGTTCTTTCATAGCCTCTAAAGGCCTTGGGAATAATCCCAGAAGGAATGGACTCCACATTAGAAAGATTAAGTCCAAAGGAAATAACAAGAAATCCACCCACCTGGCCTCGTATCCCAGCCTGTCTGTTCCCCATATACCCACAACAGCAGGCACACAAATGACATCTGCAAAGCTTGTTAGCTTAATAAAATAAAGAGACTGCAGGCAGGTCATGGCAAAATGCCTGCCCTCATTTCCAAACTCTCCAGAGGTAAGTAAGAAATTAGGATCAACTGAAAAAAGACTGAATTTTTCAGAGAGTTTCTATCATTAAAAAAATCAGGACAGTATTGGAATCCTGAAAATAATTCGTGAAAAGCAGGACTCTATGTATTCTATTCAAGTTAAACATATATCTTTGCAAAAAAATATAAAAACTAAACAAGAAAAATTTTGAGTGAACCAATAATTGCTACAGAAATACATTTTTACTTTTAACTCATCTTTTAATCATGATATTCAACTGTATAAACCTAAATTTTATATGAATTTTACACATGTGAGTTGGAACATAAATGACAGACATGTAGCTCTCTCAGTTATTATCATCATCAAAATCTAAAGAACCTCTGAAATTTTATATAAGTGGCAGGCTGTAAATGATGTAAACATTAAATAAAAATTGTTTCAGTAACAAATCAAAGTTTATATAAACTTTGCTGAAAATTAACTGCATTTCTTAAGAGGCTCGATTTGTCCTACTGTTATACAATGCTGTGAGTTGAGAAGATTCCAGAAATCCAAATAATTGTGTGCAAGCCACAATCTAAAAAGCTGTATGGTCGGAAATAAAATTTTGCCTTCAAGTTAATATAAAAAACCTCAGCAGTATTGCTAAATGCCTTTCCCATACTCTACCTTCTTATACCCTGATACGGTTTTGCTGCATCCCTACCCAAATCTCAACTTGAATTGTATCTCCCAGAATTCCCATGTGTTGTGGGGGGGATGGGGGCGTGTGTAATTGAATCATGGGTACCATTCTTTCCCATGCTATTCTCGTGTTACGGAACAAGTCTCACATGATCTGGTGGGTTTATCAGGGGTTTCTGTTTTTGCTTCTTCCTCATTTTCTCATGCTGCCATCATGTAAGAAGTGCCTTTTGCCTCCCGCCATGATTCTGAGGCCTCCCCAGCCATGTGGAACCATAAGTCCAATTAAACCTCTTGTTCTTCCCAGTCTTGGGTATGTCTTTATCAACAGCATGAATACATACCCCAAGCATGCTGCCCTGTTATCTGTTCCTCAAATATGGTGTTTCACTCTAATTCTTCCTCAGGGCCTTGAATTTGTTGTTCCTTCTTCCAGAAACTGTCTTTCCCTGAATTTGCACATGGCTGGCTCCTTCTCATCATTCAAGTCTCTGCTCAGATGTTACCATGTCAGCAAGACCTTCCCAAACCGATTTCCCCTAACTAAATTAAAATCTTTTGCATTGTTCTCCATTATATCATCTCAGTTTATTTCCTCCACATGATTATCGCAATCTAAAATTACCTTCTCTATTCATCTCTTACTACCTCCCCTATATGAAGTTTATCAGTGAGAGCAGGAACCTTATCTGTTTTGCCCACGGCTATATCAGCAATGTTTTGAACATAACAGATGCTAATAGAGATTTTTTAATGAATGAATGAAATCCATCATATGGAAACTCTTTTAAAACATGTGGCTAGTATCAGTAGTCCAACATGAAATTTGCAATGCAAGATCTTCAACATAGTTTCGTTTCTAAGGATGTGATTTACACTAATAATAATATTTACAAACATACACATAAACAATAGTTTTTTGATTTAAAATTAATTTATTTTGAAATAAATTGTATTGTGAATACTTAAGGTATACAACTTCATGTTGTGAGATACATATACATAGTACAAAGATTATTATAGTGCAGCAAATTGACATTTTTATCACTTCTTAGATAGTTACCCATTTTTCTTTGTGTCAAGAACAGCTAAAATCTACTCCTTTTGTATGAATCCCATATATAATACAACGTTATTACCTACAGTCCTCATGTTCTACATTAGCTATCTAGACTTGCTCATACTACATATCTGCTACTTTGTATCCTCTAACCTAAATCTCCTCATTCCTCCCAACTCAGTAACCATTGTTTTATTCTATATGTATGTGTATTTAAATTTTTATTTTGTATATGGTGAATATGTATATATGTATACACACACATACATATATACTATATTCCACATATATGTCAGATTATGCAACATTTTGCTTTCTGCATCTGGCTCATTTTACTTAGCATCATTTCCTTCTGGCTCATCCATGTCATGGCAATGGAAGGATCTCATTCTTTTTTAGAGCTGAATACTATTCCATTTCATGTGGGTACCACAATTTCTTTATCCATTCATCCACTGACAAACACTTGTTTCCCTATCTTGGCTACTGTGAATAATGCTTCAAAGATCATAGTAGTGCAAATATCTTTCCAAGGTTGTGATTTCATTTCCTTTGTGTATATGCCCAGAAAAGGAATTGTTGGGTCATATGATGTTCTATCTTCAATTTCTTTCGGAACCTCCATACTGTTTTCCATGATGGTTATAACAATCTAAATTCCCACCAACAGTGTACAGAGATCCCATTTCTCCATATTGTCACCAACATTTGTCATCTTTTGACTTTTTTTCAAATAGATAACAATTTATATGACACTCCCAAAATAAAGGTATGCCCAGAATAATTTTTGTAGAAAATATGCATTTATAACCTTTCTTTTTAAAAAAATTATTATGAGTACATGATAGTTGTATATGTTTATAGAGTACATGTGATATTCTGGTACAAGCATACAATGTTTAATGATCACATCCTGGTAACTGGGATATCCATCACCTCAAGAATTTCTAATACAGTAATGTTTTAGAGATATTCCAATTCTACCCTTAGTTTTTTGATATATACAATAATTATTAACTATAGTCACCCTGTTGTGTTATCAAATACTAGATCTTATTCATTCTATCTAACTATATTTTTAAACAAATTAACTATCTCCACTTTTCTCCTCCATTGCTGCTTCCCTTCCCAGCCTCAGATAGCCATCATTATACTCTTTTCCTCCAGGAGTTCAACTATTTCAATGTTTAGCTCTCACATATGTGTGAGAACATGTGAAATCTGTCTTTCTGTGCCAGGTTTTCTTTCTTTCTTTCAAGGTCCATCCATGTTGTTGCAAATGACAACATTTCATTCTTTTTTGTGGATGAATAATATTCCAATGTGTACCACATTTTCTTTACCTATTCATCAGTTGATAGACACTTTGATTCCAAATCTTGGCTACTGTGAATAAACAATAAATATGGGAGTACAGGCATCTCTTCAATACACTGATTTCTTTTCTTTTGGATAGCAGTGGGATTACTCAATCATATGGTACTTTCTATTTTTAATTTTTTGTAGAGCCTCCATACTCCTCTCCATAGTGGATATACTAATTTATATTCCCACAAACAGTGTATGAGGGTTTCCCTTTCTCCACATCCTCAACAGAATTCATTATTGCCTGTCTTTTGGATAAAGGCCATTTTAAATGGGATGAGATGATATCCCACTCTAGTTTTGATTTGCATTTCTTGATGATTAATGATGTTGAGTATTTTTCATAAATCTATTGGCTATTTGCATGTCTTCGTTTTAGAAATCTCTATTCAGATCCTTTGCCCATTTTAAAATCAGATTGACTTTTTTCCCATTGAGTTGTTTGAGCTCCCTATATCTTAGGGTAATTAATCTAACGTCACATGAAAATATTTCCCCCCATTCTGTAATTTGTCTCCTCATCTGCTGATTATTTCCTTTGCTATGGAGAGCTTTTTAGCTTGATGTGATGTGATTTTTCTATTTTTGGTTTGGTTGCCTGCACTTCTGAGGTATTACTCAAAAAATTTTTGCCCAGACCGATGTCCTAGACAGTTTCCTCAGTGTTTTCTTTTAGTAGTTTCATCGTTTCATAATTTCAGGTCTCAGATTTAAATCTTTAATCCATTTTTATTTTGTATATGGTGAGACACAGAGTTGCAGTTTCATTTTTCTGCACATGGATATCCAGTTTTCCTGGCACCATTTATTAAAGAGACTGTCCTTTTCTCATTATATGTTCTTGATATTTTTGTCAAAATTCAGTTCATGGTGGATGTGTGGATTTATTTCCAGGTTCTCTATTCTGTTCCATTAGTCTATATATCTGTTTTTATGCCAGTACTATATTAGTTTGGTTACTATAGCTCTATAGTACAATTTGAAGTCAGGTAATGTAATTCCTCCAGCTTTGTTCTTTTTGCCCATGACAGCTTTGGCTATTCTGGGTCTATAGTGATTCCGTACAAATTTAAGGATTACTTTGTTATTTCTGTGAAGAATGTCATTGGTATTTTGATAGGGATGTCACTGACCGTGTAGATTACTTTGAGTAGTATGGACATTTTAACAATATTGATTTTGCCAATCCATTAACACAGAATTACTGTCCATTTTTTTGTGCCCTCTTCAATTTCTTTTACTAATGTTTTATAATTTTCATTGAAGAGATCATTTACTTCTGTGATTAAATTTGTTTCTAGGTTTATTATTTTATTTGTAGTTATTGTAAATGGGATGTTTTTCTTGGTTCCTTTTTCAGATTATTCGTTGTTGACCTATAGAAATGCTTCTGCTTTTTGTACATTGATTTTATATCCTGCAATTGAATTGAATTTATTCTTCAGTTGTATTAGTATAGTTTTTTGGTAGAATTTTTAGGATTTTATAAATTGAAGATTTTGTCAGCTATGAACAAGAATAATTTGACTTCTTTCATTCCAATTTGAATGTTCTTTATTTTACTCTCATTTAACTACTCTAGCTAGGACTTCTAGTGCTATATTGAATAACAGTGGTAAAAATGGGCATCCTTGTCTTGTTATATATCTTTGAGAAAAGGCTTTTAGTTTTTCCCCTTCAGTGTGGTACTAGTTGGGAGTCTGTCATACATGGCTCTTATTTTATTGAGGTATGTTCTTTCTATGCCACATTTTTTTTTACCATGAAAAGATATTGAATTTTACTGAATGTTTTTCAGCATCAAATGAAATGTTATATTTTTATGCTTCATTCTGTCAATATGATGTATTGCATTGACTGATTTCTGTAGGTTGAGACATCTGTGCATCCCTGAATGAATCTCACTTGGTCTTGATGAATGATCCTTTTAATTTGTTGTTGAATTTGGTTTGTGAGTATTTTGTTGAGGATTTTTGCATCTATGTTCATCAGAGATATTTATAGTTTTCTTTTTTGATGTGTCTTTCTCTGGATTTGGCATTGCGGTAATACTAGCCTCACAAAATGAGTTTGGAAGTATTCATTCCTCACAGATTTTTTCGAACAGTTTGAGTAGGATTGGTATTAGTTATTTAAATATTTGGTAGAATTCAGCAGTGAAGTCATTAGGTCTTGACTTTTTCTGTGATGGGGGACTTTTAATTATGACTTCTATTTCCTTACTTGTTATTGGTCTATTCTGGTTTCAGACTTCTTCATGATTCAATCTTGGTGGGTTGTATGTGTCTAGAAATTTATCCGTTTATTCTACATCTTCCAATTCACTGACATACTGTTCATCATAGTCTCTAACAATCCTTTGAATTTTTCTGTGATATCAGTTGTAATGTCATGTTTTTCATCTCTGATTTTATTTTGGGGTGTCTTCTCTCTTTTGTTCTAAGTATGGCTAAAAGTTTGTTGATTTTGTTTATCTTTTCAAAACACCAAACTTTTCATTTCCTTAATATTTCAAGTTCTTTGTTTTAATTTCGTATTTCTGCTCTGATGTTTATTTCTTTACTTCTAATTTTGGCGTGGTTTGCTTTTGATTTTCTAGTTCTTTACGATACATCATTAGGTTATTTATTTGAAGTTTCTCTACTTTTTAATGCTGGTGCTTATTGGTATACTCCCATCTTAGAATTGATATTGCTATATCCCATAAATTTAAGTAAGTTGTGCTTTCCTTTTCACTTGTTTCATAAAATTTTTAAATTTTCTTCCTAATTTCTTCATTGACCTACTGGTCACTCAGGAGTACACTGTTTAATTTCTATGTGTTTGTATAGTTTCCAAAGTTCCTCTTGTTATTTTTAGTTTTATTCCATTGTGGTTGGTCAGAAAAAAATATTTAATATAATTTTAGTGTTTTGAATGTTTTAAGACTCATTTCATAGCTTAACATATGCTCTATCCTTGAGAAAGACCCATGTGCTGACAGGAATAATGTATATTCTGCAGCTTTTGGTTAAAATGTTCTGTAATATCTATTAGGCCCATTTTGCTGACAGGGCAAATTAAGTCTGATGTTTCTCTGTTGACTTTCTGTCTGGATGATTTGTTCAATGCTGAAAATGGGGTGTTGAGCTCTCTAGCTAGTATTGTACTGGGGTCTTTCTTTCTCTTCAGCCTTAATGATATTTGCTATATATAAATGGGTGTGCTCCAGTGTTGGGTGCATATATATTTATAATTGTTATATCTTCTTGCCAAATGGACCCCTTTATCATATAATGTCCTTCTTTGTCTCTTCTTATAGCTTCTGTCTTAGAATTTATTCTATCTAAGTATAGCTATTCCTGCTCTTTCTTGGTTTACATTTGTACAGAATATCTTTTTCTATCCCTTTAATTTCACTCTATAGGTGAAGTGAATTTTGTAGGTAGCATATAATTGGGTCTTGGTTGTTGTTTTTTCTTTAAATCAGTATAGCCACTTTATCTTTCTTAATGAAAAGTTTACTCCATTTACATCCAATGTTATTATTGATAGGTAAGAACTTACTCCTCCCATTTTGTTATTTGTTTTCTGGTTGCTTTGTAGTCCTCTCTTCCCTCCTTAATTCCTATCTTCGTTTATGTAAAAGTGATTTTCTTTGATAGTATGTTCTAATTTCTTGCTTTTGCTTTTTTGTGTATCTGTTGTGCATTTTTTGATGTGAGGTTATCATGAAGCTTGCAAATAATATCTAGTAAAAAATAATTTTAAACTAAAGACAACCTAACTCTGATTTCAAAAACAATAAAGAAGCAAAGAGAAAACAAAAAAATCTCTATACTTTATCCTCCCTGTTCTTTGATTTTCAGTTGTTTCTATTTATATTTTTATACTATCTCTTAAAAATATTTTGTAGTTATTATTTTTGATAGGTTTGCCTCTTAGTCTTCCTATTCAAGATGCAAGTGGTTTACAAACCACAATTACAGTGTTGAAGTAGTCTGTATTTGTCTGTGTATTTGCTATTACCAGTGAGTTTTGTACCTTCAGATGATTTCGTATTGTTTGTTAACAGCCATTTCCTTTAGATTGAATAACTCCCTTAACATTGCTCTTAGGACAAGTCCACTGTTGATGAAGAACGATTTTACACTGTTTGTGGGAGTGTGAACTAATTCAACCATTGTGGAAGACAGTGTGGTGATTCTTCAAGAATCTAGAAATAGAAATACCATTTGACCCAGCAATCCCATTACTGAGTTTATACCCAAAGAATTAGAAGTCATTCTATTATAAAGACGCATGCACATGTATGTTTACTGTGGCACTGTTCACAATAGCAAAGACTTGGAACCAACCCAAATGCCCATCAATGATAGACTAGATAAAGAAAATGTGACACATATACACCATGGAATACTATGCAGTCATAAAAAAGATGAGTTCATGTCCATGGATAAAACTAGAAACCATCATTCTCAGCAAACTAACACAAAAACAGAAAACCAAACACCACATGTTCTCACTCACAAGTGGGTGTTGAACAATGAGAACACACAGATACATAGAAGGGAACATCACACACTGGGGCCTAAGGGATGGGGGGCTAGGGGAGGAATAGCAGGGGATAGGGGGATTGGGGAGGGATAGCATTAGGAGAAATAACTAACGTAGATGATGGGGCGACAGATGCAGCAAACCACTACCATGGCACATGTATACCTATGTAACAAACCTGTACAATCTGCACATGTACCCAGAACTTAAAGTATAATAAATAAATTTTAAAAAGAGAAATCCCTCAGCTTTTATTTGACTGGTAAATTTTTTACTTTTTCTTCATGTTTGAAGGCTATTTTCACTGGATATGCTAGTCTAGAATAAAAGATGTGCTTTTTGTTTTCAGCCCTTTAATATGTCACCCCCCTCTATCCTGGTCAGTCAGGTTTCCACTGGAAAGTCTATTGTCATATGTATTCTCCCTTACATGTTACTTGTTTCTTTTCTGTTGCTGCTTTTAGGATCCTTTCTTTATTCTTGGCCTTTGGGAATTTGATTATTAAATGTGTTCAGGTAGTCTTACATGTGTTAAATCTGCTAGATTTTCTATGAACTTCTTGTACCTAAATACTAATATTTTTTCTAGGTTTGTAAATTTCTCTGTTATTTCTTTAAATAAACCTTCTTACCTGATCTCTCTCTTTACTTTCTCCTCAAGGTCAATACATTTTACATTTTCCCTTTTGAGACTATTTTCTAGATCCCATAGGTTTTCTTCATTTTATTATTTTTTTCTTTTTTACCCATGACTGTACATTTTTATAGAGCCTGTCTTTAATCTCACGAATATTTCCTTCTGCTTGATCAATTCTACTTCTCAGAGATTAGATGCATTTTTTATTTTGATAATTTAATTTTTCAGCTGAGGAATTTCTGCTTATTTTAAAAATTATTTCAATCTGTCTGTTAAATTCTGTGATAAGATTCTGAATCCCTCCTCTGTGTTATGTTGACATTCATTGAGCTTTCTCAAAACAGCTATTTTGAATTTTCTTTCTGAAAGTTCATGTATTTCCACCACTCTAGGATTGGTTACTGGTGACTTACTTAGTTTGTTTAGTGACATCATGTTTTCTTGAATGTTCTTGATGCTTATGCATGTTTGTTAATATCTGAGTATTTAAAAGTTAGGTATTGATTCTAAGCTGGTAGTCTCAGCTTGTTCATACCTATCCTTCTTAAGAAGGCTTTCCAGGTATTCAAATGGAATGGAGTGTTGTGATCTAAGTCTTTGGTCATTGAAGCCATATCAGCACTGGGGGATGTCCCAGAACTAGTATACTAGTAATGCTGTAATTCTTGATTGCTCGTTCTTGATGAACCAGTATGGTGAATATTCTTTTATTTGCAGACTCCAAGAGGTACCACCTTAGTAGGGTTGGGTAAGATCTGGGAAATTCCCTGGACCCTGGATTACCAGGCAGCAATCACTCTTTCTCTTCCCTCACTTCTCACTTTCCCCAAACAGAAGTCAGTCAGTCTCTCTCTCTTTCTCTCTTTCTCTCTCTCTCTCCCTCTCTCTCTCTCTCTCCTGAGCTTGCTTGAGTTGGAGGAGGGGTGGCACAAGGACTCCCATGGCTACCACAGCCAGGACTATACTAGTTAATACCTAAAGGCATCACAGTACTTGGGTTTCATCCAAGGTCCATGGCTAATAATTCCTAGCTGCTGCTGCTGTTTATTGAATACCCAAGGGCTCTTTAGTCAGCAGGTGGCATATTCAGTCAGGAATGAGTCCTTCCAGTCAGGGAAGCAGGTTCCCTTCTAGCCCAGGGTAGGTCTAGAAATGCCATCTAGGAGCTAAGGCTTGGAATTAAAGGTTTCAGGAATCAGCATGGGCTTTATTTTACCGTGGCTGAGCTGGCAGCCAAGTTGGAAGATGAAGTCCTCTGCAGTTTTTCTTCTGCTTTCCCAAAGTGTAAGAAGTCTCTCCCAAGCTGAACTGCCTGGGATTAGGGAGAGGTAACACAAACACTCCCTTGGCTGTGACAACTAGTATCTCACTGGGTTTCATGTACCCCAGTCTACTGGCTGCAAGCCCAGGGCAGTGTCAGGACTTACTCAAGGACTGCAGACCTTGTGATCTGACTGACATTCAGATTTATCTAGGATACTAGGCTACTTTAGTCAGACAATGGTGGAGCTACTCTAAACTCGGGTTCCTACTACTAGGGTGGAGAATTCCTCTTTGACAGGGCTGTTCTAAATGCTCCATCTGTGGACACCGTGGAATTTTGCCCTGTGTTCTATTCTGCTGTGAGAGGGCAGAATTGAGTTCCAATGCGAAGTCTCACAATCATTTCACTCTTTTTCCTGCAAACACAAAGATTCTCTCTCTGCATACACTGCTGTGGGATGGGAGAAGGGTGGTATAGGCAATGCAAAACTGTCTTTCCTACCTTCTTTAGTGCCTCCTTCCTTGATATGGTATTTAAGCCAGCTGCTGTGATTACTCATCTAATCTTTGGTTCTTATGAAGATGCTTTTTTGCATGGATAGTTATTCAATTTGGTGCTCCTGCAGGGGGGATAATCACTAGAGTGTTCTATTCAACCATATTGCTCTGCCTGCTTTCTATCTATTGACTTTTTGATAAAGCCATCCTAATGAGTGTGAGGTGGCTTCTCACTTTAGGTTGGATGTGCATTTCTGTGATGATTAATAATGTTTAGCCTCTTTTTATAAACCTGTTGGACATTTCTGTCTTCTTTGAAGAAATATCCACCCAAGTCTTTTGCCCATGTTTTAATGAATTTTTCCTTCTAGTGACTTGCATAAATTATTTAAAAATTTTGGATATAACCCTTTATCAAATATATGACTTGCAAATAACATTAACTTTTAATTTACCAGTCATTACGAATTTTCATGTGGATAATATCATTAAGTATTCATAACCAGTGAATTAAGTATAATTTTACAGGTAAAGAAACTCATTTTCAGAGAAATTGACTTACCCAAAGTTACATAGCTATCAAGTTGATGAACCAGTATAGTGAATATTCTTTTATGTTACTTTAAGTTCTGGGATACCAATGTGGAACGTGCAGGTTTTTTACTTAGGTATGCGTGTGCCACGGGTTGCTGTATCTATCAACCTGTCATATAGGTCTTAAGCCTCACCTGCATTAGCTATTGTCTTAATGCTCTCCCTCGCCTCTGGTGCCAGGGTACCTTGTCCCCTTTTCTGTGTCCATGTGTTCTCATTGTTCAACTCCTACTTAAGAGTGAGGACATGATGTTTAGTTTTCTGTTCCTGTGTTAGTTTGCTAAGGATGATGGCTTCCGGCTTCATCTATGTCCCTGCAAAAGACATGATCTCATTTGTTTCTATGGCTGCATAGTATTCCACGGTGTATATGTACCACATTTTCTTCATCCAGTCTGTTATTGATGGGCATTTGAGTTGGTTCCATGTCTTTGCTATTGTAAATAGTGCTGCAACAAACATACATGTGCATGTGTCTTTATAACAGAATGATTTATATTCCTTTGGGTATATATCCAGTAATGGGATTTCTGGGTCAAATTGTATTTCTGGTTCCAGATCCTTGAGGAATTGTCATATTGTTTTCCACAGTGGTTGAACTAATTTACATTCCCATCAGCAGTGTAAAAGCATTCCTATTTCTCCACAGCCTCACCAGCATCTATTGTTTCTTGCTTTTTAATAATCACTATTCTGACTGGCGTGAGATGGTACCTCATTGTGGTTTTGATTTGCATTTCTCTAATGATCAGTGATGTTGGGCTTTTATTCATATGTTTGTTGGCCACATGGATGTTGTCTTTTGAAAAGTGCCTGTTCATGTCCTTTGCCCATTTTTTAATGGGGTTGTTTCTTGTAAATTCCTTTAAGTTCCTTGTAGATTCTGAATATTAGACCTTTGTCAGATGAGTAGACTGCAAAAATTTTTTCCCATTCTGTAGGTTGCTTGTTTGCTCCGATAATAGTTTCCTTTTCTGTGCAGAAGTTCTGTAGTTTAATTAGATTCCATTTGTCAATTTTGGCTTTTGTTGCTATTGCTTTTGATATTTCCATCATGAAGTCTTTGCCCATGCCTATATCTTGAATGGTATTGCCTAGGTTTTCTTCCAAGGTTATTATGGTTTGGGGTTTTATTTACGTTTAAGTATTTAATCCATCTTGAGTTAATTTTTTTATAAGGTGTAAGGAAGGGGTCCAGTTTCAGTTTTCTGCATGTGGCTAGCCAGTTTTCCCAGAACCATTTATTAAATAGGGAATACTTTCCTCATTGCTTGCTTTTGTCTGGTTTGTTGAAGATCAGATGACTGTAGATGTGTGGTGTTATTTCTGAGGTCTCTGTTCTGTTCCCTTTGTCTATATGTCTGTTTTGCTACCAATATCATGCCATTTTGGTAACTGTAGCCTTGTAATATAGTTTGAAGTCAGGTAACATAATGCCTCCAGCTTTCTTCTTTTTGCTTAGAATTATGTTGGCTATATGGTCTCTTTTTTGGTTCCATATGAAATTTAAAGTAGTTTTTTCTAATTCTGTAAAGAATGTCAATAGTATTTTTATGGGAATAGCACTGAATCTATAAAGTACTTTGGGCAGTATGGCCAGTTGCATGATATCGATTCTTCCTATCCATGAAGATGGAATGTATCTCCACTGTTTGTGTCATCTCTTATTTCACTATGGTCAATATTCTATATGAACCAGGATGAATTTTGATTATCTAATGCCAATTTCCATCCCATCTTTGTTATAATGATTTTCTGCAGTTTGAAAATTATTGAACTCGTTGATCTAGGTAGTAATTACCATAAACTTCAATATTTGGTCCTAAGTGCTCTATATATGAACAGAGTATACTTTGTTGTTTTCAAGCTAGTATAAAAATCAGAATCCTAAATACATATGTATTAAATTAATATAAGATCATTTCTGTAGTGTTTGTATTGCTTTAGAGACAGTAAACAAATACATTAATATTGGATTGATTAGTTAAACAAAGCTATATATATATATATATATATATATATATATATGAGACTTAATAATGTTCAAACTTGACCAGATAGAATGAGCTACCTTTGGAGATAGTAAATATCCTATAACTTGAGGCTTTCCAGCAGTTAAATCCCTTTTAGCAGAGTGACAATAAAATAATTTAAAACTAAGAAGAGTCACTGCTCTGTATTGCCATTAAAATTACCTTTAATCCTGATTCTATAATATTTTCAAACTTGGTCCTCTGGGAAGATTAACTCAAAAACATCACTTTTTAAATTATTATTGTATTGTAAAAAGAGCCACATAGCCTTAAATTTATTATACTGACCATTTTTAAGTGTAGAGTTCAATAGCATTAAGTATATTACATTGTTGTACAACAGCTACCTAGATGAGTTTTTCATCTTGGAAAACTGGAACTACATACCCAGTAAACACTAATTCCCCTCCTTCCCCAATTTTAGACTGGCTTATTTTGCTTAGCACAATGTCCTCAAGGTCCATTCATGCTGTAGCATATGACAGAATTTCCTTTTGTTCCTAAGGCTACATAATGTAGGGGCAGGGGGGTGTGGGTGTGTGAGTGGCTCTGTGTGTGTCTATATATAACATTTTCTTTATCCATTTATCTGTTACTGGACATTTGGGTTGCTTCCTCTCGGCTATTGCAAATAAGGCTGTGATGAATATGGCTGTGTAAATATTTCTTCAAATCCTGCTTTGAGTTCTTTTGGATATTTACCCAGAGGTGGAATTGTTGGATTATATGGTAATTATATTTTTAATGTTTTCCAGAACCTCTATACTGTTTTCCATAATGGTGGCATCATTTTACATTCCTACCAAAAGCGTATAAGCCTTTCAGTTTCTCCACATCTTTTTCAACACATTTTTTGTTCTTTTGATGGTGGGCATCCTAATGGATGTGAGATGATATTTCATTGTGGTTTTGATTGGCATCTCCCTTATGATTGGTGGTGGCAAGCATTATTTATAGGTGAATTGGCCATTTGTATATTTTCTTTGGAGAACTGTCTATTCAAGTCTTTCATCCATTTTTAATTGTGTTACTTGTTATTTGTTGTTGAGTTGTAGAAGTTCTTTATATATTCTGGATATAAACCCTTCACATATATATGATTTGCAAATGCTTTCTCCAGTTCCATTGGTTGTCTCTTCACTCTGGTGATTGTTTTCTTTGATGCACAGAAGGCTTTAAGTTTGATGCAGTACAGTTTGTTTATTTTTGCTTTCAGTTGCCTGTGCTTCTGGTGTCATATTAAAGAAATTGTTGCCTAATCCAACATGTCCTGACATTTTTCTGTTAGTTTTATAGTTTAGATCTTATATTTTATGTAGGAGTTAGAGTTTAAAGTCTTACTTATATCTTCAATTCATTTTGAGTTAATTTTTTACATGGTATAAAGACCCAATTTTACACTTTTGCATGTAGATATCCAGTTTTCCCACCACCATTTATTAAAGAAACTGCCCTTTCCCCATTGGTAGTCCCAGCGCCATTATTTAAAAAATTTGGCCATATATGCAAGGGTCTATTTCTAGGGTCTACATTCTGTTTCATTGATCAATCTATCTATGCCAATATATCTATGTATTTATGCCAGTACCACGCCATCTTGATTATTGTTTCTTTGTAGTAAACTTTGAAATCAGGATGTGTGAGGCTTCTAAATTTGTTCTTATATTCTAGAAATGATTTGGCTACTTAGTGTCTCAGAACTATCACTTTTAAAATAAGGATTATGGGTAGCATTTTACATAAATATATAGACACAAGGGGATTCTAATTCTGCTCTCATTCCATAAAACGAACATAAAAACCTTCTTTCCCATAGATGAGTGGCATTCAGAAAAAGAAGTTTCCTTCTAAATATCAGAAAGAATAGTTACTAGAAAAATACAGCTGAGCTACAAAATTATTAATCAGAAGGTGCAGCTATTTAACAGAGGATAAATATACATTATAGCCTGAAAATAATTAAGAGCAATGCTGAAATTCTCTAAAGTACATAATTTTTTTATTCTAAGTATCCTAAATGTATTATAATTGAAAGGAACCATGAGTTATTTTATTTATTTATTTTATTTTCACTTTATTTATTTATTTATTTATTTATTTATTTATTTATTTATTTATTTTGAGATAGAGTCTTGCTCTGTCACCCATGCTGGAGTGCAGTAGTGCGATCTCAGCTTACTGCAACCTCCGCCTCCTAGGTTCAAGTTATTCTCCTGCTTCAGCCTCCCAAGTAGCTGGGATTACAAACAAACATCACAACACCTGGCTAATTTTTGTATTTTTAGTAGAGATAGGGTTTCACCATGTTGGCCAGGTTGGTCTCGAACTTCTGGCCTCAAGTGATCTATCTACCTTGGCCTCCCAAAATGCTGTGATTACAGGAGTGAGCCACTGCACCCAGCTCCATAAATTGTTAATAGCTAATTAGTCTCTCACTTTAGATTAGGGCTTAGATTAGGAAAATGAGACACACAGATAGTCTAAGTGACTTGCCCAAAAATACTCAAATAGCAAGTATACAAAAATAATTTCCCAACACCTATGTTTCCAGTTATGACTTACTCTTATGCAATTCTTCCTTCTCAGTCTGATATGTGTCCTACAGTCAAATATGTCTCCACCTTGTTACCTCTCTGTTCTTGCTGAAAGAAACCTAACTTTCTGCCCCATCTATTGTGGTATTTGCATGGTATTTACTTAGTCCCTTAATTAACTAGTTCTAATTGGCTAGACTCCGGTTTTTGCTGAAAAAAATAAGCTATCAAACCACTAAAATGGTATCTAAAACAAAATATTCCCAAGAGGCATCTAGTGCTCTACTCATTTCTCCAAATGCATGCAATATCCAGAGCATTTACCTGTCAATCCTTTCATATGTAACTATCCTATTTCATCTTCTTTATATTCCTATAGAATAGGCACGATAGGTATTATCTCATTTTATCTCATCTCAGGCACAATAAAAGGTAATTTAATGTGCCTGAGGTCAAATGACTAATTTGTGATAGAGCCAATATACAAATTCTGGTCTCTGACTTTGAATCTTTTGTTCATTCCATTCTATCACACTATCTTACTTTTGATACTACATTTAGTTCTCAACAAATATGCCCCATCTCCTCTCAAGGTATTTTCTTAGGTGTTCCCATTTTACTTCAAATTTAAGATGCCATAATTGAATTAGTTAATTCTATTAGTCAACTTTCCTGCAAATAACCCCATTTTTGTTCTGATACCACCTAACAATTTTCTTAGTCACTAAGTCCCATCAATTATTTATTTGAGATTCCTCATTTCTCTATAAGCTGATTAAAAATCCTCATTGTTTCTCACTATGACTCTGGAATACCAAATCTCCAAACTTTATGTTTTGTTTATTAGGTTTATTTAAATACAGAATATACCTCTAAAAAGTACTCTCAATTATTTTAAATTGTTCAAAGGAAATAATAGGAATAAAATAAAGAAATCTTATTAAATATAAAGTGTCTCTTCATAAAGGCCTAAAGTGTTCATTGATATGTTTATTTTCTAAATGTTAATAAAAATATCAACTCAATAAAATAAATGCAAAACTTGCAATTCATTTCAGTAGAATGAATAGCTACTATTTGCCAAGCAGTACTAAGCATGTTCATATTCAGAAACTCATTACAATTTCAAAAGTACCCTTTAAGATGAGAAAATGGAAGCTTTTAGAGTTTAAGTAGCATAAGCTAGCAATATGCTCTCCAGTGGTGAAAACAGAAATTTCTCTAATATACTTTTCAGCATTTATTTAATTTTTGCCTGAAAGGTTGGCACATTTGTATCCCTCTTAAGACTAATGACTTCATTTTCAGGAAGTAAAAATACAAATATCCTTGTGAACATTCAGGAAGTTCAAAAATTTGTTTTCTAAGTATTCATGAACCCAGCATGGATGTCTACCCTCCCTCCCTTCTTTTGGAAAAAAACAGTCTCATTGCCAAATTAGATGACTTTCTTTCCTGGAAACATACTTAGCATTTTATTACTGTCTCAAATAGTTAACATCTTCTAGGTTAAACGAAAGTATTTTTCAAGAGAAGAAAAATGAAACAGCCTACAAAATGACTGTGTGATAACCAGCACTTTAAGACTGTACTAAAACACAGAACCCAAAATAAAACACACAACTACTCAAAATGACACACATTCAGTGTCAGCTCAGAAGCCTGAGAACCCAATATGCTGACCAGGCCAAAGCTGGAAATTAGGTTACACATTTTCTTTTCTTTTTTTTAAAAAACATTACTAGCACTATCCACAGATATAAGACAAATCTTACCCATTAAGCCTAGTAAGAAAGAAAACACTATAATACTTACAGTTGTCTTCTCATCAGTTTCATTTTCAAAACACTGATTTTCTTTATTTTGCTCAATACATGAAGCATTTTCCTTTGGTCCATTGCAATCTGTAAGCTAAAAATAAGTTTAAAAAAATCAATACTCCTTTTTATTTTCTCAAATGTATATTGTTTTCAAACTTTGAATTTATACATTAAAATATGTAAGGCCTGAATAAATATTATTAGATGTTGCTTATTTCAATTTTAGTATACAAATGTACAATCTAACCCATTTTTATATTGCTCTCAAAGAGTAAACACAAAATGGGACAGTTATTCAAAGGCAAATTGTTATATTTCAAAGCTTCCCAGCAGGGAGTGTTGAACATGAACTATTCAAAAGTAAATTGATGATCTGGTTAAAGCTGAGCATGGTTAATGAGAAGATGAAGATAGAGCATTGATATCACTTTATATAAGTTCTCATATTTGTGGAAATCTCTATGGAAGCAATTGGAGCTCTCAGAACTAGCAGTGTCACTGACTGCCTTTACTTTGGACTATCTTTTTAAGAATCTTGTATAACTATAGCTTTAGATGATAAAAATACTGTCTACTTTCAAAGAAAAGAGTAGGTTTGCTTACTGACCGTTATAAAATAGATGTTACCTAAACTGAGGTAACACAACCTATAAAATGACCCATTGTACATAATTGTATCACATGATCATTTTTGCCTGCACTGTAGAAATTGGGTCTTGAGAAATTGGTACAGGAAAATGTTGATACTCTACTGCTGTTGCTGCAAAGTAATTAAATCCTTAGTCTCTGTCCTACGATTCTTTTGGCAGCATCCATGAAATTGTGGCAGATTAAATTCTTAGCTTTCAAGTAGGGCACAATCTTAGACTCCTCACAGTTCTTGACAGTGAAAGGATAGAATGCTGACAGATTCATGGTTTTCTGGAAGAGGAAGGATCAGAGACTTCCGGCATGATAAAAGTGATTTGTGAAACATCTTTAGAAACTCGGTAGTAAACATGCTGACCACACTGAATGTTCAACTGCATAATAAGAATTTCTCACTTTAGGCCAGGCACAGTGGCTCAAGCCTATAATCTCAGCACTTTAGGAAGCCAAGGAGGATGGATCATCTGAGGTCAGGAGTTTGAGACTAGCCTGACCAACATGGTGAAACACTATCTCTACTAAAAATATAAACATTAGTTGGTTGTGGTGGTACACACCTATAATCCCAGCTACTAGAGTGGCCGAGGCAGGAGAATCACTTGAACCTAGGAGGCAGAGGTTGCAGTGAGCCGAGATTGCACCACTGCCCTCCAGCCTGGGTGACAAAGCTAGACTCTGTCTCAAAAACAAACAAAAAAAGGAATCCATCACTTTAATGCACATTAATGAGGAGAGATTTCTGAAACAGTTGAAGGCTAGGACAGCTCTCAAAGCATTTTTGCCAACTCTTCTCTGGGTAAAAGGACTTCCTCACTAACCTACTGGTAAGCCTCAGTTTCTAAGACTGACTCTAAAAGGAATGGGTGAGCAGAAGTTCCCACTCCTTTTCAGGTAATAGCTATAGAGACATGTACCTGCCCTAGTTGTGAAAGGAGAGAAATTTGCAACCACTGTGGACAGCAAGATTTCTCTTATTCTAGTCTATTGTAGATGCTTCTCTTCTCTGCTCCCACCGTTTACATCTATCATTGTAATTAACATATTGTATTATAAATTACATATACACATGCGTGTGTGTGTGTGTGTGTGTGTGACTCTATGTATGTATCTGTCCCATTAGAGTATGTTAGACGACAAGTAGTATATCTTACTATTTTTCAGTCTCCAGGATAAATACATACTTGTTTAATGAATGAAAAATAAAGATTAAATTAGATGAAAAACAGATGCACAGATAGACGAGCAAACAGAGAAAATGTGTCATCTAATGAAGAGCAGTGTCAGGCTCAAACACCTTGGGATACCCAGTTAGCCTCTGTATCAGAAACATAGAGCTCTTACTTTGCACTCCCCTCTTTGGGCCACTTCTCTCTGGCCCTATGAACTATCCAAACAAATCAGGACCTTCAATCTGACTGTATTTCTCATGTAGATGTCCATAGTAACGACGTGTCTTCTGATGACATCCAGTGAAATCAAGATGATGATTGCACCTGCACTGCCACCATTGCTGCCAGGATCCATCATCATACTGAACATGGCAATACATCCACCATCACAGACTAACAACAAAGTAAAAGACTCTGCTTCTCAGGCAGAGGCTACCTCGGTGTCCTGAGGTAGTTGAGCTTGGCATCTTGGTATTTCTCTTAGCTAGATCAGAGCCCTTATTCATTGTTTGTGTATTTGTTCCTCTATCTACGCATCTCTTTGTGATGGTTAATACTGAGTGTCAACTTTATTGAATTGAAGAATGCAACGTATTGGTCCTGCGTGTTTTTTTGAGGTTGTTGCCAAAAAAGAGTAACATTTGCATCAGTGGGCTTGGAGAGTCAGACTCATCCTTAATCTGGGTGAGTACCATCTAATCAGCTGCCAGCAAAGCTAGAATGTAAGACCAGCAGAAAAACATAGAAAGACTAGACTGGCCTAGCCTCCCAGCTTACATCTTTCTCCCATGCTGGATGCTTCCTGCCTTGAAACATCAGACTCCAAGTTCTTCAGTTTTGGGACTCTGAGTGGCTTTTCTTCCTCCTCAGCTTCCAGATGGCCTATTGTAGGACCCTGTGATCATATGAGTTAATACTTAATAAATTCTCCTTTATATATATATGTGTGTGCACGTGTATATCTGTGTCTGTGTGTGTGTGTGTATCCTATTAGTTCTGTCCCTCTAGAGAACCATAGCTAATACATATTTTAATACATATTTTGTCACCAGGAGTGGTTCCAGAGGAATAGAATATCAATATTAATGATGGAGTTATTTAATTGGTTTTGGGGTTTCTGGAGTTGGCTGCTTAACATAATTAGACCCAAAAATGCTAAGGACTCTACTTCTAATAGTATGGAGAACACTGATAGTCCTTGGCATGATCTGTTTAGAGAGTTATGCAAAATAAATGTATTTGACACTCCTGATCCACCGCTCATGAGAGGCAAGGAGTTCAGTGATTCTATACATAATACTTTTGACTCTATGTGGAGAACCAAGGAACATAATGAAGCTAGTTGGTTGCTCCTAAATTCAGTGGACAAAGTGATAAAAGGAAAGGAGGAAATCAGGTATTCTAACTCCTGGCTTCAGAAGCAGATACTGAGCCTCAAATCTGCTAAGATTGCCCTGAATGAGATTCTTATCTCCTGTAGAGAAGGACATGAAATTGTTGGAAAACAGACACAAGCCCTTAAAGTGAGGGCACTGATTGAAGAAGAATGGGACCCTGCAACTTGGAATGGCAATTTGGGAAGATCCTCAGGAAGCTAGGGACACTGAGTTTGTGAACTCTGATGAAACCTTTTTCCCAGAAGAAACAGCTTCCCCAGTAGTGGCAACATCCCCTCCCTGACCCATGCTGCCACCAGCCTTTCCTTCTTTGCCTGTGGAGATAAACCCTGCACTGCCTGAGGCAACAGGGATGGCCTCCCCTGAGGCAGTTGCCAGGCAAGATAATGTTGATTCTTCTCCGGATCCTCCCTCAACAGCCCTGTTTGCTTCTAGAGTTATAAATAGACTAAAGTCCTGGTGGGTCCCTAGAGGTGAGGTTGAGAGTGTGACCCATGAGGAGGTGTACTATATTAAAAAAGAACTGCTTAAGGTTTTTTTATATAAGCAGAAATCTGGAGAACAGGCATGGGAATAGATATTAAGGGTGTGGGATAATGGTAGAAGGAACATAGAGTTGGATCAGGCTCAATTTATTGATCTGGGTAGACTAAGTAGCAACTCTGCATTTAATGTTGCAGCTTGAGGAGTTAAAAAAACATTGTAGTCTTTTATTTGCTTGGTTAGCTAAATATAGACTAAAAGATAACCCACTGTGAGCGAGCTGGAAATGCCTGATCTCCCTTGGTTTAACATAGAGGAAGGGATCTAAAGGCTTAGGGAGATTGGGATGGTACAGTGGATTAGTCACTTTAGACCTACTCATCCCATCTGAGGGGTACAGAAGATATACTCTTGAGCAATGCCTTGCAAAACAGATTTGTGAGGGCAGCACCAGCATCTTTGAAGGGCTCTGTAATTGCTCTTCTCTGTATGTCAGATCTGACAGTGGGAACCACAGTCACTCGACTGCAAAATTTAAATACTGGATCCCAAGGTGGCAGGGGTCAAGGAGCAGCACTCAACCTTTAAAGGCAAGGTGGGCAAAGCTCCCATAATGGACAGCAGAGGCAAAATGGCAATCAGAATAGTCTGACTCATGTAGAGCGCTGGCACTGGCTAATTAATCAGAGTGTTCCTAGAAGTGTAATTGACAGGAAGCCTACTGCATTCTTACTTAATTTATATAAGCAGAAAACTTCTAGGTCAAGTGGACAAAAGACTAAATTGAATTATAAAAAGAGGGGATCATGGTCCCTCAATCAATTTCCAGACTTGAGTCAGTTTACAGACCCAGAACCCCTTAAATGAAGGGGAGGCTGGGACCCCTTGAGGAAGGACCCCACTACACTACCAACAATTTATGCTGTTAATTTTTCTCTGATCCTTCCCCGAGGAGACCTCAGCCTTTTATCAAGATATCTGTGCACTGGGGAAAAAGAAATAATCAGACATTTCAGGGATTAGTGGACACTGGCTCTAAGCTGATATTGATTCCAAGGGACCCAAAAGGTTGTTGTGGTCCTGTTAAAGCAGGGGCTTATGGAAGTCAGGTAATTAACAAGGTTTTAGCTTGGGTCTGACTTACAGTGGGTCCCCAGACTCATGCTGTGGTTATTTCCCCAGTGCCATAATGCATAATTGATATAGACACACTTGCAAGCTGTCAGAACCCCCACATTTGCTACATGACTGGTATAGTGAGGGCTATTATGGTGGGAAAGGCCAAATGGAAGCCATTAGAGCTGCCCCTTCCTAGAAAAATAGTAAATCAAAAACAGTATGGCATCCCTGGAGGGACTGCGGAGATTAGTGCCACCATGAAGGACTTGAAAGATGCAGAGGTGGTGATTCCTACCACATCTCCATTCAACTCTCCTATCTGGCCTGTGCAGAAGACAGGTGGATCTTGGAAAATGACAGCAGATTATCATAAGCTTAACCAAGTGGTGGCTCCAATTGCACCTGCTGTACCAGCTGTGGTTTCATTGCTTGAACAAATTAGTACAAGTCCTGGTATCCACTATGCAGCCATTGGCTTGGCAAACGCCTTTTTCTCCATTCCTGCTCTGTCCATAAGGCCCAACAGAAACAATTTGCCTTCAGGCAGCAAGGCCAACAATATACCTTTATTGTCATACCACAGGGGTGTATCAACTCTCCGTCTTTGTGTCATAATCTTATTCAGAGGGACCTTGATCGCTTTTTGCTTCCGCAATATACCACACTGGTCCATTACATTGATGACATTATGCTGAGTGGATCCAGTGAGGAAGAAGTAGCAAACACACTGGACTTATTGGTGAGACATTTGCATGCCAGAAGATGGGAAATAAATCCAACTAAAATTCAGAGAACTTCTACCTCAATAAAATTTCTAGGGATCCAGTGATGTGGGGCCTGTCAAGATATTCCTTCTAAGGTGAAAAATAAGTTGCTGCATTTGGCCCCTCCTACAACCAAGAAAAAGGCACAATACCTAGTGGGTGTATTTGGATTTTGGAGCAACATGTTCCTCATTTGGGTGTGTTATTCCAGCTCATGTATTGAGTGATCTGAAAGGCTGCCAGCTGCAGTGGGCTCCAGAAAAAGAGAAGGCCCTGCAACAGGTTCAGGCTGTTGTGCAAGCTGCTCTGCCACTTGGGCCATATGACCCAGCAGATCCAATGGTGCTTGAGGTGTCAGTGGCAGATAGGGATGCTATTTGGAGCCTTTGGCAGGCCCCCATAGATGAATCACAGGATAGGCTTCTGGATTTTGGAGGAAAGCCCTGCCATCTTCTGCAGATAACTACTGTCCTTTTGAGAGGCAGTTCTTGGCCTGTTACTGGGCTTTGATGGAAACTGAACATTTGACTATGAGTCATCAAGTCACCATGCCACCTGAACTGCCTATCAAGAACTGGGTGCTTTCTGGCCCATCTAGCCATAAAGTGGGTCATGCACAGCAGCATTCCATCATCAAATGGAAGCGATATATATGTGATTGGGCTTGAGCAGGTCCTGAAAGCACAAGTAAGTTACATAAGAAAAGTGGCTTAAATGCCCATTGTGTCCACTCCTGCCACCCTGCCTTCTCTCTCCCAGTCTGCACCAATGGCCTCCAGGGGAGTTCCCTATGATCAGTTGACAGAGGAAGAGAAGACTAGGGCCCGGTTCACAGATGGTTCTGCATAATATGGCAGCACCACCGAAAGTGGATAGCTACAGCACTACAATCCCTTTCTAGGACATCCCTGAAGGTCAGCAGTAAAGAGAAATCTTCCCAGTGGGCAGAACTTCGAGCAGTGTACCTGGTTTCACACTTTGCATGGAAGGAGAAATGGCCAGATGTGTGATTATATACTGACTCATGGGATGTAGTCAATGTTTTGGCTGGATGGTCAGGGACTTGGAATAAGCATGATTGGAAAATTGGTGACAAAGAAATCTGGGGAAGAGGAATGTGGATGGACCTCTCTGAGTGGTAAAAAACTGTAAAGGTATTTGTAGCCCATGTGATTGCTCACCAGTGGGTGACCTCAGCAAAGGAGGATGTTAATAATGAAGTGGATAGGATGACCTGTTCTGTGGGCATCACTTAGCCTCTTTTCACAGCCACCCCGTCACTGTCCAATGAGCCCATGAACAAAGTGTCCATGGTGGCAGGAATGGAAGTTATGCGTGGACTCAGCAACGGGCACTTCCACTCACCAGGGCTGACCTGGTTATAACCACTGCTGAGTGCCCAATTTGCCAGCAGCAGAGACCAACACTGAGCCCTCAATATGGTACCATTCCTCGGGATGATCAGCCAGCTACCTGGTGTCAGGTTGATTATATTGGACCTATTCTATCATGGAAAAGGCAGAGATTTGTCCTCACTGGAATCGACAGTTACTCCAGATATGGATTTGGCTATCCTGCACCAAGACTACCATCTGCGGATTCACAGAATGACTTACCCACTGTCATGGTATTCCACACAGCATTGCCTCTGACCAAGGCACTCACTTTATAGCTAAAGAAGTGTGGTAGTGGGCTCATGCTCATAGAATTTACTAGTCTTGCCACGGTCCCTGACATCCTGAAGCAGCTGGATTGACAGAATGGTGGAATATCCTTTTGAAGTTACAATTACAATGCCAACTAGGTGACAATACTTTGCAGGGCTGGGGCAAAGTTCTCCAGAAGGCTGTGAATCAGCATCCAATATATGGTACTGTCTCTCCCATAGCCAGGACTCACAGGTCCAGGAATCAAGGGGTGGAAGTGGAAGTGGCACCATTCATCATCATCCCTAGTGATTCACTAGAAAAATTTTTGCTTCCTACTCATGCGACAGTATGTTTTGCTGGCCTAGAGGTCTTAATTTCAGAGGGAAGAATTCTGCCACCAGGAGACACAACAACAATTCCATTAACGAGGAAGTTAAAATTGCCACCTGGACACTTTGAGCTTCTCCTACATTTAAGTCAACAGGCTAAGAAGGGAGTTATAGTGTTGACTGGGTGACTGACCAGAACTATCAAGATGAAATCACTCTACTACTCCATAATGGAGGTAAAGAAGAGTATGCATGGACTACAGAGATCCATTAGGGTATCTCTTAGTATCACCATGCCCTGTGATTAAGGTCAAAGGGAAACAACAAGCCCAATCCAGGAAGGCCTAAAAATGGCCCAGACCCTTCAGGAATGAAGGTTTGGGTCACTCCACCAGAAAAAAAAAAAGAAAACACAACCTGCTGAGGTGCTTGCTGAAGGCAAAGGGAATACAGAATGGTTAGTAGAAGAAGGTAGTCATCAATACCAGCTATGACCACATGACCCACAAGAATGAGGACTGTAATTGTCATAAATATTTCCTCCTCCTTTTGTTAAAAACATGTGTACACATATATACACTTTTACCAAGAAAGTACCTCATTTTATTTCCTTTTTCCTTTATTATGTGACATAAAATGTATTGACTTCATATCAGCATTGAAATATTATTAACTTTATGTTATAGTATTTGGGTTGGGGATTGGTACATTTCCAGTTGTACAAAGGATAGCTGTATTATGTTAGGTGTAATTATGACCTTATTATTGTCTTTATTTGAAGATCATGTATGAACTCAGAAGATGTGTGTGGGTTCAAATTGACAAGGGGTAGACTTGTGATGGTTAATACCAAGTGTTAACTCAATTGGATTGAAGAATGCAAAGTATTGATCCTGGGTGTGTCTGTGAGGGTGTTTCCAAAAAAGATTAACATTTGAGTCAGTGGGATGGGAAAGGCAAACCCACCCTTAATCTGGGTGGGCACCATCTAATCAACCACCAGCACAGCTAGAATACAAAGCAGGCAGAAAAACGTGTAAAGACTAGACTGGCCTAGCCTCCCAGCCTACATCCTTCTCCCGTGCTGGATCCTTCCTGCCCTCGAACATAGAATTTCAAATTCTTCAGCTTTGGGATTCTGACCGGCTTTCCTACAGATGGCCTATTGTGAGACCTTGTGATTGTGTGAGTTAATACTTAATAAACTCTAATTTATATATATATTTATGGAATATACATATAGACTATGAGAAGAATGAGTTCCTTTACTATATAAACATAATTTTATAAACACACACACACACACACACACACACACACAATTAGTTCTGTCCCTTTAGAGAAACCTAATATACTCTTTATTTATCTAATTTAAACTTTAATGTTTTCATTCATTAAGCAACTATTTTTTGATCTCTGGAGACAAAAAGACATTAATATGGACTTCCTGTCCTCTGAGAAACTCTAATGGGACAGAGAAATATTAAAATATGCAATTTATATAACACAAACAGATCACAGTAATAGAAAGTATGGGAGGAGCATCTATATTAGACTATGCAATCATGAAGGCTTCTCGAAAGATATAACATTGAAATAATACTGAAGCCAAAGGAGGTTATCTATGCAGGTAGGAGTGTTCAAGCTAATGGAAAATAATGAGGGCTTGAAAGGCAGCATGCTCTGAAGGAAAAGGCATGGATTTTAGAGTAAGAAAGAAATGGATTAAAATCCTTTTACTTCTACCTACAATCTATGCGGAATGCAAGCAATATTTAAATTCTATGACTATCATTATTGAAAATATGCAGATAGTGCCACCCATTGCATAGGGTCTTCTTCCACCTTACTAACCATCCTATAGCTGAGTTGGATGCTTTGGACTGTAGGGGAGAGAAAAATAGCTTTCCTCTACCCTCCTACATGCTTTGGCAAAGCTACAAATTAAATTGACATAAGGCGACTTAACTGGAGAGAAACTATTCTAATCACATGTGTACCCATATATGCATGGGAGTCTCACAAAAATATGAAACTCAAATAAGGGACAGAATTCCCTTATTCCCCAGCTTGCAGCTTATTTAGTATTCTAAGCTACAGAAAGAAATAAGGGTTTGGGGTTTCTGGGGCTGGTGAAGCCAAATTATAGAAAAGCGATGGGAAGAAATGTATACTGAATAAAGGTTACCTTGTTATACAGATTAAAGTCTCTCAACTGATAAAAGTTGTCTTACAGTAACTCTCTTTCTGGTACAGATACATTTACTAATGAAAATCTCCTATATAAATGTAAATTTCCTTCATAAAAGGGGAGTTTTTCAGAGGTACCTCAGTGCCTGCAGTTTCTCAAAATAACCAGCTTTAAATAAGTCCGTATGCCAAAGAGGAATATATGGAGCTCGCACTTTGGTTTCCTACAGTTACATTTTTGGGTGGCATACCCTGGGCCCCAGTGAGATTTACAACCTTCCTACCTCATACCAGATGCTGTCCATATATGCATACATACAAAGCACTCAGTCTCAATATCAGGACTGATTCTCTATGAGTTGATGTTTCCACCATTACTCCTTTCTCTGGTAACTTGCTATCAATTTTCCTCTCATAGAAATAGTAATTTTCTTCTATGCTTCTATTTTTCCTTCATTTAAAAAAAGACCCTGATCACTTCAAAACTTTAATCTATCTCTGACCTTCTCCTCCCCAGAGTCAATACTGTTGAAAGACATAATAAAAGTAGTAATAGCAAAAATACAATGGAATCATTTAATGAAAAGTTACAACAAGCTAGGCCTCTCTTCAAGGACACTGATATATATTTTATGTGCATTATCTCATTTACATTAAAAAGCATCTTACAAAGTAGGCTTATCATCCTTATTTCCAGGGTGAGAAAACAGAACCTAGAATGAAAAGCCTACATAACGAATACACTAAACTCCTGAGCCACTTTCTTACTGTCCACTCATCCTTTCTAACTGTGGTCCCCAGACCACCAGCATCAGCACCACCCACAATGTCTGAGCAAGATAAACTCTTCAACTTACTGAATCAAAATCAGTATGGGTGGGGCCCTAAAGTCTGTGTTTCCATGAGCTCTCCAGGTTATTCTGAAACATGCTAGTTTGAAAACCTCTGATTAGATAACAAATGTTAAATTATTGTAGTTAGTAAGATATAAGACACATTTAGGAAGAGATGGATGGTTCTTGGCACAATGGAAAATTAATGCCTGTCTAACGAGTGCAGTCTCTAGTCACTTCCAAGCATTTGTTGCCAGATGTTCAAAATTATGATGAGAATTTAGAAGTCTGAACTTTTATGTGAAATATCTTGACTTCTAAATGTTGACAACATAAAAAGGAGATTATGAGAAGCCACTGATTTGGACTGAGTTCCTTCACTAGACCTCAAAAGACCAGACCAAATCTGAAGGGAGTCACTCATGCTAGATGTCACAGAATCAAACTGACTTTTAAAATGGGCCAGTTCTCTGAAGAACAGGAAATTCACAGCAACCCATTAGAAGAAGCCCCATAACTCCACCTAACTAAACTTGCATGATAAGAATATCTCCTCTGTTTTAACTCCATAAAAAAAGTACTTTGAAATGACCAATATGCTTTTAATTCCTTATTTCTGCTTCTTTCAGCTCCTTTTTCCCTATAAGGTCAATAGGTTCCGCTCAGCTCATCAGCACACCTTTTTATTTCATAGATGGAATCCTGCCTGATTTCAACAAATTTAGTTTAATGACCAAACTGGTTTTCAGAAAATTTTGTTCTTTAACAACAACTATAGATTTCTGAAATGCCATCTGAGCTAACGTGCATGGGCCAAATGAAATATAAACCTGGGCTGCAGTTTACATAAGGACAGCCAGTTTGTAACCTCCATGTTAATCCCCAAATGCTGCCTTCTCTTCTCTGAATACTGGACTCTTAAAATTCATCAAGAACCTCCTAGTCCTCACTGTCTTCCTAGTTCTGTCCAAATGAAAAGCCTACGCAACTAACTGCTACGCTAAACTCCTGAACCACATTCTTTTACTGCCCACTCATCCTTTCGAATTGTGGTCCCCAGACCAGCAGCATCAGCGCCACCCAGAGGTTTGTTAGAATCGTTCTCTGACTTTCTGCAGTCCTCATTATCTTCCACTTTTTCTAACATTTCACACCATCGACCTCTTCGGCCTTCTTGAAAGTTGTACCTATATTCAGAAACATCTCTCTGTCCTATTTGTGTCCCAGTCTCTTGAACTGCTCCTTCTGTTATTTCTTCTCCTCCTTTTAGCCCCTGAATCAACAGTTACTCTGAAATTCCTTTTTTTTTTTTTTAATCGCTTCTCTCAATACTCACTACCCAATGATTCTCAATCTAGGCTTTACGAAGGCATTTTTTTCTAATTTCTGGTGCTACATTTTCAATTACCTGTTTGTATTTCCTTTAAAAAATCACACTAGTACCTGAAATCTGTTCTATTTCAATGTAGTCACCTTTTTTTTCAGAGCCCAATTTGGCTACCTGGTTCTTGGTAATTCCAATGCCCAGTTTCTTAAGGACTATTTTTGACTCCCTCCTCCACAAAACCTGTGCTTATCCTCTTGCTTTTTCCAGCTAGACGGGCTCTCTGAATCTATAATGTCCTCAGGATATATTCTTCTCCTTTACACCTTTCATAATGATTAGTCTACCTGATTTCTTTAGGAAAAACCTAGAATGTAAACAAAAGGAAGAATAAATTTGTCATTGCTTATACGTTTGTCTTCTCCCTTCGAGTAGATTTAAAGCTTCTTCAATACGGTGAGTTTATTAGCATCTTGACATCCTTCACAGTGCCTTAACAAAGTGCCCATAGATATTTACTATTTAATTATGCAGTGTTTATACAAGTATATTCTACATTACACAATATGCCTGAACAAATATTTGCCAACTTTGCTTCAAACATATTCATCTTTTATATACACCTCAGAAAGTTTCCTATGTAAAAGAATCATATAATAAGCTTAGAAAATCTAGAAGTCTTCTGTAGAGTAAATAAGTACTCAGTGATTTAACTGTTTGGTAGATTACTTTTTTCATTTATTTATATTATTTCACTCAAACCAAGAAATCCTTTCTTTGGAAATAAATGTCAGTACTAATGAGCATCATGTACAAAATCTGTGGCCTTGCAGGAACCAAAAGCCATATAAATTCTAAAAAATGTAAGTTAAAAAAGTCAAACACAATCCTATGACGCCAGGTCACTGGGAAGCATTGCCCCTTCCCATCCTCTAGTAATGTGAACTGTACAGGCTCAGCCTGAGTCAGATCCCAGTTGTGCTCTGGAGTAATCCAATTCTATTAATATTTCCTGGGTTTCATATTTATAGAACTCCTAGTTTACCTAAGTCTACACTATTCTTTTCATACAAAAAAAAAGTTACAAATTACAGAGGTATAAGGTTGAGGAGTCTCTTGGTAGGGTTCAGAACATGCTACCCCAAAATAGGGCAATGTAGGATTTGAGAAAACAGCAGAATCGGGAAGATCACTCTTACTTTCCCCTCACCCTGAAGCAAATGCTCCAACTTTCATTTCAGAAGTGCCCTCTCTATACTCAAAGGGAAAGAACATCATTATGCTCAAAGACACAGAGAAGACAAGAAGAACCTGAACAAACAGGCCTTGTTAAGTACCCCCCGGTTTATTACCATTAGATCATACCTCTTTTGCCAATGATACTTCTGCATGGCTGTCTACTCTTCAAACTCAGCATAAAAATATACAAGTTTCCCTGTTTCTTTGCATCTTCACTTCTGTGTCATGTAAAACTTATGTTAAATAAATGTATATGCTTTTCTCTTATTAATCTGTCTTTTATTGTAGGGGTCTTAGCCATGAACCTAGTAATGGGTAAGGAAAAGACTTTACTTTTTTCTCCTACACTTTTATTTTACAGAAAACAGAAAACGTTATAGACTCTCCTTCAGCATTACAAAAAATGGATGAGTTTAAACTGAGTCATTCTCCTTGCTGAAATAATAATGGACTTTACTATTTTAGCCCTGAAGATAAAGGCCTCAGAATTCCTTGAAAAACTGGGCACAGAGAAATAAAACTTGGCACAACCTAAGAGTTCAAGAGAAAAGAATATCCGTTATCAAGAAAAGTGTCCAACTTATTTGTTGATTCAACATATAATTATTAAATTATATTACATGCAAGGCATTGAAGAAGATGTTTTCGGGAAAACTCAAAGAAGACAGTGTCCAAAAAGAATTTAGAGTAAGAAAGGAAATAAATACATACAAAAGTCAATATAAAACCATTAGAAAGCTTTGATGAAGTACAGACAACATGTTCTGAAACTTCAACAGAGGTTCAGTTAAAAAAAACATTTATTAAATGCTCACTATGCCAGTCCCTTAAGGGAAGTAGAGTGAAGTAAGTGAGACAAGTATATAAACAGATACTTCCAATTCAAGTATTAGAACTGACTGATGTAATTGGACAACTCCATTTATCCAGTATTGCTGAACCATAAGGCAAAAAGTTGTTAGAAATGACACAGAAAAAGTAAGCAGAAGCCAGTTTAGGAGAGTCTTAGATATTACGTCAAAGAATTTAGATTATCCCAAAAAATAGGGAATCAAAGAAGGGTGGAGGTGAGAAATGATGGGGAAGAGTATAGGGGTGAAATGGGAAAACATTTTAAACGATCTCACAGACTTATTATTTATTACTTTACATTTTTTCCTTAATTTTTAAATGCATTCAAAATAACTTAAAGCTTATAAAAACGATGCAGAACTTTGGGAGGCCGAGGCAAGAGGATCGTGAGGTTAAGATATCGAGACCAACCTGGCCAACAGAGTGAAACCCCATCTCTACTAAAATACAAAAACTAGCTGGGCATGGTGGTACACACCTGTAGTCCCAGCTACTCAGGAGACTGAGGCAGGAGAATTGCTTGAAGCTGGGAGGCGGAGGTTGCAGTGAGCCAAGATTACACCACTGCACTCTAGCCTGGCGCCTGGCGAAAAATCAAGACTCTGTCTCAAAAAAAAAAATGTTGCAGAAATAGGACAAAAATATCATGTAACTTTCAGACACATTTCTAGTTTTAAAGTTGTTTATGGTAGTTGGTCTTATGCAGTATCAGGTACTCCATTATATCAATGTCTTTGCCACTGAAAACCTTTAAAAAGTCTAGCTGACTACTATGCAGGTATGCAAATAATAAAGAAAGTTTCTATAAACTAACATAGATTTTTTTCAAGATACACTGTTAAAGTAAAACAAGCAAAGTGCTAAACAATATGGTCATCCCCTCAGTATCCATGGAGAATTGGTTCCAGAAACTCCCAAAGACACCAAAATTTGTGTATGCTCAAGTCCCTCGTATAAAATAAAGTAGTGTTTACATACAACCTACACATATCCTCCCAGATATTTTCAAACATCTCTATATTATACTGTATTTTTATTTGTATTATTTTTATTGCCATACTGTTATTTTTATGGTTTTTTAACATTTTTGATTTGAGATTGATTGTCTATGCAGATGCAAAACCTAGAAGGATGGCTAGAGAAGTCCAACTGTGTCTATTATATGCTCTCCATCATGTAAGTGTAGGGGCAAAAGAAATTTTCACCTCCCTCTCTGAAGGTTCTAGTTTGCTGAAATAAACTGAAACATGAAAAATAGTATGTAAATTTATTAACATGCAAGTGTGCACACACAAACTTAGGTACGAGCTATACAAAATTGAGACACAAAAAAGGGTCAGATAGCTAATACTTAAGTATCACCCTCTTCATAGAGGAGAAAGAGATAGGGAAAGTAGGCAATTTTGAGGGGTACTAAATGATTTTTAGGAGCATTAATTGGGCGCAAAGAACAGATAACCATTTGTGAATTGCTCTGTTTGGAAACTGAATGGGAGCTGAAGAACAGACAATAGTTTGTTACAGTATGTCTAGGTATGGTAATATTCCTCAGTCTTTCTTCCTGAAATACGAGTTTACTCCTCTCTAAATAAGAAAATTTCACTGGTCATTAGAAAAATGCAAATCAAAACCACATTGAGATACCATCTCAGGCCAGTTAGAACGGCAATCATTAAAAAACCTGGAGACAACGGATGCTGGAGAGGATATGTAGAAATAGAAACACTTTTACACTGTTGGAGGTAGTGTAAATTAGTTCAACCATTGTGGAAGACAGTGTGGTGATTCCTCAAGGACCTAGAAATAGAAATTCCATTTGACCTAGCAATCTCATTACTGGGTATATATCCAAAGGATTATAAATC